>JACBWW010000058.1:248375-316669 GCA_020086605.1 Lanius collurio | reverse complement strand
GGAGCGCAGCCCCGTAGCAGCATCCCGCCGCCTCCAGCCGGCGATGTGCCACGGGGCTGCGGGAGCCGCCTCCCCGCTGCGCCCTGCGCCGCGGATCCTCCTCCCCTCCTCCTGTCTGGGGCTTCAGTTTTAGGAGGCGGTTGCCAGGACGGTCGGCGAGGACTCCCCTCGCTCCCTGGGCGGCGGGAGCACAGGGGCAGCGTCCCCCTCACCCTCCCTCCACGGCCGGTGTTGGGAGCCGCCGGCCCAGCCCCTGCCCCGGCCCCGCCGCAGGGCTCGGGGCGGCCCAAGTTCGCCCCCTCCTCCGCACATCTCCGGGCCAGTCGCCGATCAGCGCCCGGGCGTAGCGAAGGCGACAGACACTCGCCAGGTAAATCGGACCCCTGCCCCCCGACCGGCGCTTAATGTGTGGTCGTGCTGCCGGCGGGATGGGGCAGCCGGCGGCTTGGGAGACAAGGACGCGTTAGACTGGAGAATAATAATAAAAGATCGGATCGATTTCTGCAGACGGCAGCGGGGAAGCGCTTTGTAAACACGGGCGCTGCACCCCGCGGCCGCCCGTGCCGGTGGGAGCCGCCGGCGGAGCAGCCGGGCTGGGCAGGACCGCGGGGCTCGGAGGGGATGCCAGGCGTTCGGCAGGCGGGCTGGGCTGGGCTGGCTGGCCCTGCCCCTCCTCCGGCCCCTCCTCCGCCCATGGGGGCAGCTCGGCATCTCCGAGGACTCCGGCACCGCACGGCTGAGCCCCGAGAGTGGACGCTGCAGGTGGGAGTAGGGGTACGGTTCCCTCTGGGCCTGGAGCCCCCCGAATGTGTCCGAGGAGACCCTGCTGGAAGTTTGCTGTTCCCGAAAGTATGACCTCCTTTTCGACCCCTAAGTTAAAGGTGTAGAACTTTCTTCTTAAAAATACTGGCTGACATATTCAATGCATCCACGCTTTGATGAGTCCACACAAATCCTTACACGAGGACTACTGATTGTTAGCCTTTCATATAGGGGCATGGTATGTGGGAGCCAAGGAATACTTCATGCTCCTTTAATTCCCATCTAGCTTCTCTGTAAGATCTAAACCAGCGTTTTTTCTGCCTCCTTTCTCTCCTGTGCATGTCTGTCTGCTCCCTGCTCTGTCCACCTCCTGCTAACTGTATTGACCTCTTCTGCCCACCTGTGCTCCAGAAGCCTTTGCTACAATTAAAGGGTATCAATTCACACATTCCAATATGTTCTAAAGCTCTGATGAAGATTCACACAAATCCATGCCTACAGTTTCCTATTTACTAATCAAGACCTAAGCAGAAAGAAAATACTAATTTTTACTGCCTGCTAGTGGTTGCACTGAATCTTATCCTTCATCTTCTGTGGGCTTACAGAGCATCTGCCAGCTGAGCACCTGGTGCCAGATCATTTTTATTTCCTTCATTTTATCTCTTCACTTTTTTATGCCATTTGGTTATTTCATATACTACCACATTCCTTTTATTTCCTCTGTCCCCTCTTCCCTCTAACTTTTTGTTTTAACTTTTTTCTCTTTTTTTTTTTTTGTTTCTTTCTCACATTCATTATTGCTTGCTAAAACTCAGCTTTCTGCTTGACAGATCACTGAGGTGCTTAAAAATAAAAAAATGTCCTGGCTGGCCAGGTACCACAGTCACATATTCCTCACCAGGGGAATGTCCTTCTCTCCCTTCCTATCTTTCTGCTCCCCCCTTGTTTCTTCTTCCTACTTCCCTGGTTCTTCTGTGTGGTGTCACTTCTCTACATTCCCCTGGTTGCAATTAGCAAAGCCTGCAGTTTCTATTCTCTCCTTCTTTTCCTCCGCTCTCCTCCCTTCTTCCACCCCAACCTGCCTTCATTTCCACATAGCTGCAGGTCATACAGGCCCCAGTGGCCTCATCTGTGGACCAGTTTAACCAGACTACACAGGGAATGAAACTGCTAGGTCAGTCTTTCCCAGACGAGCAGACAGACCCTCTCTGATGTGTCCCTCCTGCCACAATAACTCACGCTCAAGATGTTGCCACAAGTGTACCCAGCCTTCACAGAGTACCATTAAATCCAGCAGCAGAGCCCAGGCTGTCCCCAGAGTGCCGTATAACACTGCAGCCACCGAGCTTCAGGCTCACGGTGCTGACTAACCATCACCCTGCTTTGTTCTCAGCACTCACCCAACAGGCACTGCTTGGGAACCACAAAGAAGCCCCTCTGTTTGTATGCTGGTTCTCAGACTTTGGGATGTGGAAGTTTCACCAGAGGTCCTGTAATTGCCGCAGCACGACACCTGAACTGTCAACCTGAAACTGTGTGAAGGGCAATCTCCTTACGGCACAGTAGAACAGTGTTTGCTCTGATTAGCACTGGTATTCTCCTCAAAAAGATTTGCATTGTTGATATGAAAACTCTACTTATAAAAACATTTTTTTAAGATAAGATTTACGCCTGTCTGTTGCAAAAGGGACAGCTAGACCCACAAGCCCCTTTTCTCAATTACGCTCTCTAGCAATTTCTTTTGACTTGTAGAGACTGAGATACAATCATTTTTTCATGTAGTTCTTAGCTCCAAAGCATTCTACCCTCTTAATGCGACACCGCACACACAGTCTCTCAGTAACACATTATTCCCAGCTATACTTCAACACTTAGGCTAGTTGACATCTACAGTCTTGTACTCCCTGATGTGCCCATCCCATCTCACCACTGCACAAAATCTACTACTTGTAAACCACACAGGCAGCGCTAGGCTGGTGAGAGGTACAAATTGTGACCAGCATCTCCTCACTGAAACACTGAGGGCATGCTAGTGAGCCACCAGTGGGGTTCCTTGCAGCTATATGTTTGACTCTAACACCAGATGAGCAGCAAAAATCATCACAACCTTCTTGGAAGAGTCCTTCTAGTAAGTGATGGGGGCAGGCTACATCTCGAGTGTTATACCCATCTCTTGCAGAGCTTCACTGAGGCCTGCACAGTTTTGAGATGCTTAAGATACAAGAAAGAGGCCATGGGAGGCTTCAAAGGCAGCTGATATCGATGTGGATTTATCCAATACACGCGGCCATGCCGTGTGTACCCGTGCTCAGAGATCAGCTCCCAGCTCCCAGCTGTAGTGTCAAGCAGCTGTTCAAGATGTTTCAGGCCCTCAAAGATCTCAAAGTGAGGGCAGGGTGGGTGTGTCCTGGCTGTGCACTGCACTCCTTGAGCTGGGACTGGGCAGCAGAAGCTGGAGGAGGAGGCCTGGGGCCAGACTGCACCTGATCCCCGTCCTGCGTAGCCACGTCTGTGAGTAATGCCTTCTGTTGCTGTGCTTGGCCAGGAGACGCTGTACTGGTGAGGAATTATGCAACCACAGTTATTCACACTTGTATTATATCTTGGCTGTGCTGCTCTTGGGAGGCTGCAGGTTCCAAAAAGTTTCTCAAAATTTGGGAAAAGCCAAATGGTACAGATGAGTGTACCAAAACCTCCTCAGCAGCACGAGCTCTGGGTACACAACACCCGTTCTCTTTCTTCTCTGTCTATCCAAAGACTATGAAGCTAAGTTCATGGATCCTTATCTTTAAAACACTTTATGGCCTGTTTCTGATGTCTCTAAAGGCCCTAGGAAGGCAACCTTGGTCAAGAATATCAGTGAAAAAGAAGGTTTTTTGCAGTTCAGTTAATATTTACAAACAATGTTTTCATTGAATCCACACTAAAAGTATGGGCTAATGCTCCACCGCTGCTAAGAACAAATCCCCCCAAATGTAGAAGGGACATTTGAGTTAGCCTCTTCCCTGCTGACACCACATCACAGCCTGTTTATGAAACACACATTGACAGAATTGAAAAAACCCCAACCAAACACACTGTGCACAATTCTTGAGAGAATGAGAGCTACACATTTGTGTGAGCTACAGCAAGCTACCACCACTACTTATAGTTCCTAAGAAAAAAAAAGTGAAAAAATCTATTTAACCTACAAGAGACTTGCCCAAACATGGTCCCAGCCAATCCTAAAGAGAATGGAGTGTGGGGATCACCTATTTTCAATGGTAATTCCTCTTGACAAAAGCGTGGGTCTGATTCAAAAGATCCCACCAGAAAAGGCTTGGAAGCCCACTTGCCAGTCAAAAGACCCAGTGCAGAAGGAAAGGATGTTACCTATTCCAGCAATGACCAGTGAAGGACACACAACCTCTATGCACTTGCTCTGTATGAAGCTGGAATTTCTCCCCTCACTGTGGAAGAACAATGCTTATTCCAGGTCTGTGTATTTTCAGGCCTGCTTTGACCAAAAGTTGGCATACTTAGTCTAGACACATGTTTCTGTCAGAAGTTTGTGAATCTCAAGCAGATTTTATGATCATCTATTTTTCATGTGTGCAGGAAAAGCACACATGGCTTCACTCGAATGCACAGGCAGTAGGGAGCTCTTTGCCTACATGCAGTTTTACAGATTTTATACAGCTTTCAGCTAAATCACATATCTCAATGCAAAGTATGCCACTCTTGGATATCACATGGATTTTTAATGCTCTGAGGGGTCCTTTGGGTCTATAAACAACAAGTAGATTACATACATCTACATCATGACAGACTTTTCCCCCTCCCTTGCTTGTGAAAGAAATATGGCTTGTTGTTCCCTGGAACTAGTATGGAATCCAAGTACAATTCATGCACAGTTATGAGAAAAGTGTGCCACATTTTTCATTGTAATTAACTGCTTCAGAGCAAGACTTCTCATGTATAAAGATGAAGAAAGGTCTCAGCTTTGCCTGAAAGACAACTTGCCTTTCAGCAATGTCTCACACTTTGAGTTTTGACTGAAACATTCCACTGCGTTGGTGACCTATTGTGCCAAAAAAGCTGTCTTGTGTTACTCTTTGCTTTCAACTGAATTTTCCAGCACATGCCAAGGGACAGAACAAAGTATTGCAATTTATACTAGAACACTATTTGGTGCTGCTCCACACATGAAATTGATGTCAGGAAAAAGTGCACAATGGGAACGGAAAACACAAATAAATACTGTGATTCTTTTACCTTCAGTTTTAAATAGATGGATTGAAATGCATGGATCCTAAAAGTTTATGAATCCGTTTATAGTCCATTCTGGAGTTTTAACATTTCATGCAGCTTGTAGGAGGGAGTGTATTATTTATAAAAAGCCATGGTTATTCAGCAGTGTTTATTTCTGAAGAGCAACAAAACATCTTCAAGGGAGAAGAAGAAATTCATAACTCTGCTTTACTACCAGGGTTAGCCAACTTAACAGTCTTTTTTCATGATTGATTTACAAAGAACTTTACTCTTATGAGCATGTTTGGAGTACTGAACATTTTGCTACCAGCAGTAGAAATCACCTCCATCTCTCAGGACAGACAGCACTGCAATGGATTCAATGGCTTGACAGCCCTTCAAAGAGTCAGATACAGAAAGAGGTGGATGGTGGGAACTTTACTGTTGTGGAGATACTTGAGCTTTATTTTTGCAGCTCTTTTCCCAGCACAGTATTGAATGGAAATTCAGAAGCAGGGCCTGCAAGTAGAAAACCCACAGCAGCTATTCACTGATATAATTTCTCTGTGACATGAGTTTCTTGGCCATGTGAACAATTTCTTCTGTCTGATGGAACGTAACATCCATTCTTGTTTTCGTTTTCTATCTTTGGGCTCCTTTGCCCTGAGTTGTTTTTAAGACAACAGGCCTGAAAGCATTATAATGTAAAAGTAAGTGCAGCCTTAGCACACCTTTGGTCTTTCTAGCTACTTTACCTCATTGGAATTGCAGTGATTGCTTTTCTTCCAGCAGGTAATAAATCAGTTTCAATGGAAAAGAAAAACAACTCAGACATAAACCAGCATTTTCAAATGGTGTTTCTCTGTGAACTTTTAACTTCACCCTCTATGAAAGTGGAGCTTGCAGAAGTTACATTCAGCTCACCTCAACTGACCACACAGCATCCTTCTACCTAGATACAATTCCTGCAAAGCCACCCAGGGGAATTCATGGTTTAACCGAACAAATCCCAAGCAGTCTGACCTACCTGTCCTGTCTCTGCTTGGCAATGCTGTCAACAGAAACACCTGAAACTGTGTCTGTCTGTAGAGCAGAGAGCCCAGCCACAGAGAGAGGCAGCGCTGCTCATCACTGGAGCCATTTCTGGCTTGTCTCCAGCAGAGCCTTGAGGACAGGTGGATGGGACCACTCAAGGATGACAGAGAGTGTCTCTGTGGTTAATAGCTCCTGATAGGTTTTATTTCCATGAATTTCCACACAAACATATGGCAGCCAGGAGGACCTGTGGTCACGAGCATCACGATCTGTGTGAGAAGACAACTTTCCTAAACTTGGCACCTGCTAACACCATTTGATACTCCTACTTCATGCATTATGAAACAATAAACAGTCATTTTGTATTCAGCACCTTGTGCCAGCCCTTATCTGTAAGCTCTGCTCCATGCCTCCTGATATATTGCTAAATCATTCTAACAGATAACATCCTGCCCGTGCTTTCCTTTAGTGTAGGGATGGAGATCTGGCACCCGTGCCCCTTCTCATCAATGGGCAGTGTCTCACCACTGCATGCACTGCCAGCATGAATGTCCCTGCCACAGTCCTGAGAGTGTCCCTGCTGTGCCAAGCTCACAGCGTGGGTACAGTGTGGGAGCCCAAAGACACAGTACCTGTTAAACACAAGGGTTTGGGAACTGAAGGGCACTTGTACACCCCAGGCAAGTATGGGGATAAGTTCAACTGCTCTGTCATGGTATTGTGCCAAAGGGATGACCAGAGTGCTGGTGTGCTCCTGTGTGGCGCTCAGTGAGAGCCTGGAGGACAGCCTTCAGCTGGCCTGTCTCAGGTCAGAGAATGAAGGGTCACAGGAGCATTTCCAGTTGTCCGTGGGAACAGAGCATCAATGAAAGTTAAATATAACAGAAGAAGCGCTAAGGCTCTTGAAGGATTTGCATAAGAAGGATTTTCACCTGGATCAGAAGTCAAAAATCCTTAAAAATTTTTGCAAACACACACACTCATACCCACAGGCACACACGAAACATAATGCTTTAGATATTATGAAATCAGATTCCACATCTGAGAAGGGAGAGGCCTAGAAGAGCTATAGTTTTGTAAAACATAATTTGACACTTTCTGTCTCAAGATGTGAAAGGGATGCTTTGGCAATACTGATGTTGTACCCAACAGACTACCAACAGCAAACACAGAGATGGTGTTCTAAGAGAAATTAATATTGCTTCCTGTTTAATGTATGGCACCAATACTTAGGTAGAGTATATTATCAAGCCACACTAATTTCCTATCTGATTTGCAAGGTATCACACATGTATTTAACTTTACCTTAAATGAAACAAAACAGCAATACAGTGAAATATTGTTGAAACCTGAAAACAGTTCACTCCATGTAATTAAATTTTAATTCAAAATGTCATTGCTTATGTATGATAGAAACATTTTTTATGATCAGTCAGACAATTTCTAAATAATAGTTACCTTTATTTGAAGGCATATCAACTCAAAACAGTAAAAAATGCAAATGAAGATTCTTCACTAGCTAAAACATTGATGTCAAATTATATATATAAATGGTAACTTGCTAAGAAAAAAAGATTTGTCAAGTACATCAAGTAAAGGTCTGGAATAATACAGAGCTCCTTGCTGCCTTAACTAGAAAGTTTAATAGCTTCCATCTAAAAAAAAAATTAAAAAAAAAAAAAAAGAGGAATTAAAGGCAGGTTGCAGTCCTAAATACCACTAAATACCACTCCCATCTACTCTGCAAATAGTGGCAGAGTAATTTTTCATAGGTTTGTGACACATGAACAGAAAGCATCCTGGGTATTTGTTGCCCAACACATGAAAAGTGGACTTTGCATCTAATTTTGGGAGATCCAAACTGAAGGTGAACAAGACACCTCTGCACTTGTGATATCCATGAAGTTACTCATCCCTCTCCACAACCTCTCAGCTGTGTTTTCCTCTGCTGGTGATCCGTGTCTTTGCTGACCCCACTCTGCTCCCCTGTGCAGTGAGGTTTCCAGGCACAGCACAAACCCTGCTTCCCTGCGGTCCCACGCTGCTGGGAGAAGTGGGACCCTCTGGCACAAGTTGTTTTGGTTGAGTGTCCACCCTCCTGCTGCTGCAGCCCTGCTGGGGGATCTCAACCCCAGATGGGTGAGGATAGGAGGATAGGACTGGCAAAGGCTTTGGCTTCCCATGGAAATGGCACACACTGCCCAGAACAGATCCTTACCACCTGTTTTTCCTTTACTCCCTAAACCTTACCACAGCTTTTGGAGCAAGGCACTCACCATTAAATTCCGTGCAGGAGGAATACAGAGCAATTATGGGAAGTTCTCTGCAATCCCCTGTCCTGCAGTAGCCACTGCCTCACTGCAGGCTGCAGACAGGGCAGGGAGGAGTCTAGTGCAAGAAGGACTCTGAGAGATCCCCTGCAGATGATTTATGAGCTTAGACTGCTCTAAAGGGTTCTTATTTCCATCATAGCAGGAAGATGTAAAATCTGTGCTGTGCCAGCTCTGCAAAGCGAGCAGGGTGTGTGGCTATGCAATGTGTTGATAACAGACAAGGTGCCAGTAGATGGCTCTCAAGATATGAGGCCTCTGGCTTGCACAGGGCTGAGACACCTTCCTGTTAGGGAGCAGTGCTGCTGCTGCATGCCAGGGACAAAACAGCCACTCCAGCTGCACCTTGGGACAGCACAGGGATTGCATGGGACTGTGGCATCTTCTCCTCAGACATACCTAAAACCAGAAAAGTTCTTAGCTTTGTTATTTTTGATAATTCAAGGCAAAAATGCACTCCTCACTAAAGCATGCTTGAAATCTCCCTTTAATTCTTTAAGTGAGATTTAAGGGCTGTTTAAGTAGGCTGAGAAAAGCTGAGATAATGCTTCTGCAGTACCCCTGTTAGTGTGCTAGAAGAGGTACTGCCAGTCCCAGCGGGGTTATGTAGTTAATAAGTCAGAATTTCTTAACTAAACAGTTGAGCTATGTCTATTTAGAGTTGATTTTCTCAAGCATACATGAACTAACACCCCTAAGGGGAGGGGGTCCAGGAGGGATGCTCACAGTTAGAAATTCTACAGAGGATTGAAATGAATTTTTAGTACTGTGTAACTACACTACATAACATTTAATTGCAGAAGAGAAGAGAAGAGAAGAGGAAGAGAAGAGAAGAGAAGAGAAGAGAAGAGAAGAGAAGAGAAGAGAAGAGAAGAGAAGAGAAGAGAAGAGAAGAGAAGAGAAGAGAAGAGAAGAGAAGAAGAGAAATCTCATTCTCAATTTGGGCAGTGATTTATATCCCAAGTCTAAATTTTGTGAATTAAGTAAAGGTAGATAACAAAAAGAGTTTAATTCTTTTAGCTATTCAATCACTTCTAAAACAAGGAAGAGGATTTGTACACCACAACTTTATTCACACACCTGGCCATTTAGTGTATAAACTAGAAATTCTGCTGGAAATGTTATTAAAATTTTAATTAAATTTGATTTTATTGTTACTTTAAATGCAGTTTTTTCTCAAGGCATGTCCTGAGGCCTTTGCCATTCAGCTGTGATATATTTTCCTGGTCAGCAACCCCAGTCTATATTTATCATACTCCTTCTGTTTCTTAGTTTCATGTCAGGAACAGCCAGAGTGATTTCTGACTAAATAATTAGCCAAGGGAACACCAGCTCTGTGTTCCTGTACTCATTAGGTTAGTGAGAAAAGAAAACTTACTTTCATAATCTCTTTCCCTATAGGTACCTGGCAGTTTCCAGGAGCAAAGCAGGGAGAAAATGTAATTGCTAGAATCTCACACATTCATTATTAGACTAATGATACCTTTTTCTCTCAATCTTGCCCTATAAAGGCATCTGGAGAAGGAAAGGTGTAGAGCTGCTGCTTCCCATTATAATAGGAAGGAGAAATGCAGGCTTGTAGTATTTCAGCCCCATCAAGCAATAATGTGAGCACGTAGAATATTACAGTATTATGTAATATGGTAGAATAAGATAATAACATAGTAGAGTGTTGTTATACACAGTGTGCCCAAACCATTTCCAGCCACAAGCAAAATAAGAGTGAAGGCTGGGGGCTTGTACTGGCACCAGTGAAGGAGTCCTGAGTGACCTGCCTTCCTTCCATGCCCTCCAGAGGAGCAACACTTTCTAATTTCCAGCTCTGCTCCTGAGTTCATGTGAGTTTATGTCTTTCCTCTTGCTTCCTCCTACTCCAATCCAGCCACAGGCTACAGAGGGAATTTAAGGAAGGTAGCTGGGTAAGTTTTGTCAGGTAAGTTATGTCTGCCACCTCTTTTGCATGAAGAGTATGTAGTATTTCAGACAATTAAAAAAAATAAAAAAGGATGAACCTTCACTGAGAAGTTGGGATGAGTTGAGCTGGGAACAAATGGCTTTATTTTGGTTTTATGAACCTGAACTTTTTATAGAGGATGAATATCACTCAATCCATGATACTCTCCAAAGCCTTGCATGGAACTCTGCTCTCAGGTTTGAGAAGGAACTGTTGAACTTAAACTATGTTAATATAAATTGCATCAGTGAACTCTAGCCTTTCTGGTATTAATAGGGGTACCACAAACTGTATGAGTCATGTAAAAAAAGCTGCCATTCTTATACAAGGTCCTAATTCCTCTTTTTTTCCCCCCCCCCCAGATTTCTCCCATATGAGGAGGTGGAGGCTGGCATTAACATTGGAAGGAAGTTGGCTAACATTCTGATCCCACTGAAATATGTGTATGTTAGTTATTTTAGTTAGCCAGGGCTTTTTTCCCTCAGCTTTCATGACTAATATAGTTAGTCCTTGATTTACATGCTATTATCTGCCTATGAACTTCAGAGAATCTTGTGCTCATTTCTTTTTATTACAGCCCTAGAAACTATTAAAGAAAAGCTCACCTTGAAGTGTAGAAGACAAGGTGGTGGTTCTGCAAATACAGGCTATCTAATGAATTCATGACTTCCCCTACAGAACTGTTCTGGTAATGGGGATGAAAAATTTTTTAAGATAAATTTGATAAAATGAATTTTACTTATTATGCTTCTCCTTTTATGGACCTGTGCCTCAATTCAATCTCCCATTCTGAACATCTGGTGTGCCTTAAAAAGATTCTTCCACGTGGAGCCTGGTTCCTGATTTCCTCAGCTATTATTTATTACATCGTTTGGGCTTTAGAAGGGATTGCTGAACCAGTGTGGATAATCTAAAAAATAAACTTAATCTAAAACTAATGCAAACTGTACAGCATAGGGGATTTAGAAAAGCCTACTTAGCAGTCAAGTAAAACCCTTTCATTTATCTTGGTACTTCCTGAATCCACCTCTGAACAGATATGGGACCATGAGGGAAAAAAACCACAAAGTACTTTTTGAGTGACCAGAAGGCAGAAATTCCTCACACACTTGAAACCAATTGTTTGAGCAATGTTTAGGGATCAGAGAGGTTTGAACTCCCTCACATTGCCCCCATCTCAGTTGCCAGGTGGCATTAGGAAGTTTCAGCTCTTGTTTTGAGAACAGTGTCTATTACCCACACTTAAGCCAAAGCATCTTTTTCAATTTAAATTATGGCTGCCTTAATAGCCTGCTGCCTGAAATGTTCTTTGATACTGAGGCAGAACGCTTTCCAGCTGTGCACAATCAAATCTGTGGGGCCCGTTAATGCTGCGTGCTGGCAGCATTATTTGGGAGATAGAAAGGTGATTAGCACCTTCCAAGCTCTGTCCAAATAGAAACCTAAACCAATCTGGATTGGATGTGAACACTGCGTACGAAATTCTTCAACATTGCGTGTCTCCAGAGCCGAGGTTAGTGCCAATGGCTTCAGCAAATGAGGCAAAATAATCCCAGATCCGAGCTCTCAGCAGTGAGGAAGGCAGAACTGTTGGTAGCAGCAGTGCTGCTCTCACACCGTTTGTTACATGTTGTGTGCAAACGTGAACGCTCGGGAGCTCATGGACCCACATGCAGGACTTTGAACATGTTCTTGCTGTGACAGAGACTAACTCTGCTCAGGGCCAGGTGACATGCTAGGTGTGGTGTAGGGTCTGACAAGCCCCTGTCTTGGCAGGAAGCCCTTGTTTAGATAGAGGGAACTGCAACATCTCCAGACGTGGGGTCTGACAGGCCCCTGCCCTGGCAGGGAGGCCTGGAGATAAAGAGGTAGCACAATCTCCCTCCAGGCCCCTCTTGGGGAAACAAAGAGCCTTTTTAGTTAGAAAAGATAGACCCAAGATCCTCTAGGAAACTCTATGTAAAATACCCTAATACCCATTGGTTTCTTACCCTTTCACACCCACCTCTGTACCCCCATAAAAGAGACCCCTCTGCCGTGAGTCGGCAGAGGATCTGTCTCTGGTCACCCCTTCGCGGAAGATGGAAGAACAAAGCGACTTCTGCGGAACCACCAGAGAGTCCTCTCCTCTCTCTGTCCGGGCCTGGCCCTGGGGGTTTGCCTTGCAGAGCAGAGCTGAAATCACTGCTGAATCACTGAGAGCTGATGGCTGCTGAGCCAGGCACCTCTGCAGGCACCCCCGGCCGAGGGCTGAGAGAAGCCACGACCCCCTGGGAGACGGTTCCTGACGGGATCACCTCTGCAGAGGGTTCCTCACGGGATCACCTCTGCAGAGGGTTCCTCACGGGATCACCTCTGCAGAGGGTTCCTGATGGGATCACCTCCCCAGACGGTTCCTCACGGGATCACCTCTGCAGAGGGTTCCTCACGGGATCACCTCTCTGGGTTCACTACGGCTTCTTGGGTCTGAGCCTCAGACCCCAACCAGCACGGGCCGGGAGAAACCCCTCGCAGATTAACAACTTTAGTGTGGTACCACAGACCTTCTGGCACTCTTGGGGATTTTCTACACCTCAAGCAGCAAGTTTTAGTTAGAACTATTAACTTCTTTCCCAGAGAAGAAGGCTTCTTGTTTTTTGTGTCAATAATACCTATTTCAAGCACAGATGATTTGTATATAATATTTGTTTCTTTTCTCTCAGGCTTAGCTGTTGTTTAAGGGTTTGTGTTGCCAGCACATTTTTCTGTAATACTGATGGGGCAGATGGAGTCCAAACCCTCCTACCCATCATATTAATATGTTCTCATATACATATCTATCATTCAGAGAATGTAAAATGGCCCAGAAGATGTGGGGAGTGAGCTCTGGATTGCCTGGTCAGATCCTCTTTACTGTTGTTACGAACACATCTGCGTTACTTTGCTGAATCAAAATCAATTGTTTTCTTGTTTGACCTCCAAAAGCACTTTTAACCAACTCGGCACCTTGAAATATAGAGAGAACAGTTTCTTAGAAGCACCACTACATTTCTGTATGGTACCTAAAGACAGCATGCCAGCACTTTATTGCAGAAATTTGTTCTGTGCTGGAAAGCAGCCCCAGTACAGACTTAAAAGACAAAGTCTCCCTGCCTCATTAGCAAAGCTGCCCGGGGCAGACCTGAGCTGCCCACCATGGCTCCCCCGAGGCACATCTGCTGGTTGCAGCTGACCCAAAGAGGTGGGGAAGTCGTGGCTGCATCTAAGCTCAGGAGCACTTCCCAAATCCGAGTTCAAATGTGTTTCTGACTTCCCACCGGGGGAGGAATTGAGCATGTGGCCTGTCCCTCCCCTGTGCCAGGAGCTCCTGCAGCAGGCACGGCGTGAAGGCCACCAGGGCTAGTGCTGGTGTCTGGCTGGGTGCCCAGCCCAGCGGCCACCAAGGGAAAGTGCGAGCCTGAGGAGGAGCGACAGAGCCAAGGCTGCTCATCTAGAGAGCCCCTACCCGTGAGAGATGGTGCTCCAGAGGCAAATGCTCAACTGCATTCTGCAAGTGATACGTTTGCTAAAGACCCTCAATCGGCTCAGAAGCAAGATTTCTGGAAAATGTATGAAATGAAAACAAAATTACAGCACTGCTGTAGATAGTGACAAAGCATGAAGATACATCAGCATTAAATAAATAGCCAGCTTGGGGTTCTCAAATGCAATTACCACATACTCTCTCTGTTTGTAATACCTAGGAGACACATAGCACATTACAGAATTTTGTTAATTACTAACTAAGTGAAGGAGAGAAAAAAAATACTGTGACCAAAATGTATATTGTGTATTGATTTAGAGAACTGTAATTTAAAATTAATAATTTATCATTCCTCTTAACAGGCTACAATGTATTTTACAAAAAGTAATGAAACCTTTGGAATACAGAGGAAATCACTTCCCACTCTGTCACTTCATCTATGCTGAGAAATGGGAAGGAGTGGTTTGTCCTCCCCTTGCCTTATTTATAAAATGTGCGGTTTGGCAAAGAGTAGATTAGCAAGGTTACAGATTTCTCTTTGCTGTTATTTATCATGTAACAGTGGACAAAATAGTAACTGGTGTGTGATGTTAAGAGAGTCTTCCCAGGTAATACTCTTGGGAAGCAATCACAGGAGCATTCAAAACGGTGACAATCATTGTCCCATCAGTTTCAGCAGTTCTAACCAGCAAAAGTTGCTGGGCTCATTGAATGATAATGAGATCATCTCTCTATGGCTCAAAAAGCTAAGTCACTTAGATCAGGACTTCCACAAGTAATAGAACACTGCAAGCAATTAACAAAATCACAATTTCTTCACATCTAACTAGAGGAACAACCACAACAAAACGAACTTGTCATGAGAAATGATTTAATCTTGCTGCAGCTGCAACCTTTGTTTTGAGTGCAAATAATTTTCTACAACCTCACTGAGAAAACTTCAGGAGGAAAAAAGCTTCATACAGAGCTTCAAACAAAACCAAGTATTAAGTTCTTATGTGTGCTTTCTTTATGGAGGTATTAATCATTTCCAGATATTGCTCATTTTTAGTGCAGATAACTCCTGCTACATCCTCGCTGTTAGAGACGTGAAAAGCTTCACAGCACGGTGAGAAGGTCAGGTCCCAGCCTCCTTTCCAGTGGAAACAGGGCTTATGGGATTACATTGATTATGAGCATGCAGCTCTTTTCTCCCTCATACATTATTTATTTAATTGGCTGCTTTCAACCAAACTAGAGAATCACAGATTTCTCAAAAGTAATTAAATTCCTACAAGTTTCATTGAAGCAGACAAATAGGAAGAGGACAGAGACCCTAGACATGCTCTGAACTGAGCTCCTTTTTAATACACACCAAAGGACCTCAAGAGGAGATTCAACTAATGATACCAACTACAAGTAAAATCTGTGTGAAACTCTGACCCTTATCAAGGGTCTTTAGAGACAAATTAGACAGCAGTAGACACAAATGTGGTGCTGATGAACCTGTGCCAGCTGCCATCAGCTGCTGCATATACCTTGCATTGGTGTGGATGTGTTGGAAGCGTAGTCCAAAGTTAGGACACTGTCCTAAAGCTTGGAGAGACCTTGGTGCTCTGCCACACACTTCTGTGTGATTATGGGTGAGGATTTGTATGATGATGCTAAAATGAGGACAATGCCTGTGGTGTCTATAAAAAAGATGCAACAGATAGTAAGGCACTCACACAATGTGGGGACACAAAGAGAGAACCTCAAAGACAAAACCAAGATGCCTAACCCTGGAGAAAATTAAGAAATTACCATACAGGCCTCCTTTTCTCCCACTTATGCATAACTTGTCCTCTAGATTTTAGGCACATTATTTTTACATATGTTGTTTCTTGTAACTTTCATTTTTTTCCTGACCATCTACCCTCTGACACCAGCTGCTTCCTCCCAGGTGATTCAAAACATGTCATCAGCCTGGGAAGAGCTAGAGGAACAGCTCATAACTTCAGAATGAGGCCTTAGGAAGAGAGTCCAAAGCATCTGAAGAGGAACAGCTCATAACTTCAGAATGAGGCCTTAGGAAGAGAGTCCAAAGCATCTGAAGAGGCAGCATCCCAGGATTGCTGGGATTTTCAGAGAACTGCTGTTTGATCTACATCCCCTGTTGATTGCAATGTTATATCCCCAGTAACTTTTGTCTTGAGACTTAATTCTAAAATTAGCATCCCAAATTTTAAAAATTTGGACAGGTCTCCAAACAAAAGCATCGGAAGTAGGAAAAACATATATATGTGGCAATCACCTATTAAGAGCCACAGACATAGGGAATGGCATCTCATCCACTAATCCCCAAGAGCTGAAGAAAAGTCATTACTTGTAGACAAGCTAAGCCCCTGGTGTCCTTTCAGAGCTACACTCACTTGTCTTGTACTCTTTTTCAGGGATGGAATACAATTACAGAACAGAGGTAGCTGTTCTGATGGGGCACATTACAAACTTATGTCTTCATAAGTATAGTGTACATGGTGTTTTTTCTTTATTTCCCCTCTTAATTAATTAATTAATTTTTTTTTAAAGCTCACTTTTTTTAATTGGTGGAAATTCTGTTCTACTTAGGATCATTTAACTTTCTCTTCATTTTTTTTTTGTGGCTCTCAAAGCATCTCCCTTTCTGGGGAAAAAAAAAATAAAACTACCAAAAGCAACAACCATAAAACCACAATGCCCAAATCTGACCTGTCAAATACTAGAGTAAGGTTCACTTCCTTTATCTAGATGAGAATTACCCATTTCATATACAGTAGGCACTCTGGGACAAAACCAGAAACTAAGTGGCTTCCCACAGATCTCTTTAGGCCTAGTCATGGATCATTTTACTGTTGTGCAGAGGGTGATGAAAGGTAACAAAGGCTCTCCCATCCTGCCAGATCACTTGTCTTCTGCTTAAATGCATCCTTAATGACATAACTACCCACAATCTCATCCCTAAGCAGGTCAACAGAATACAGAGATGGCAAATGTCTAAGTGGCTCTTAGAAGAACTTCCCTGGTGTTATCCCTGGGAAACATTGTCTATTACACTGCCAAATTAATGAAGACCATTTTATTAATGAAGCAGCGAAAAATTCTGGGTGACAAAACAAAGTATGTCACCTCGCTCTAGACGGACCACTGAATGATCATTCTTCTGCTCACAAAGTTTGGTTCCAATTACACCTCTGAATTGCTCATTCCTTGAAGACATCTGGTGTAAATTGCTTTCTGAAAAGTAGCCACATCTTTCACAAAGTTTTGCAGATACAACAGCTGTTGTACGTATGCTCACCCAAAAGCGAGAAGTGGCATTCTGCTTCTTCCCCATCTTGGAACATAAACTATTTCTTTGCATCTACTGTGCAAGAAGAATTTGATTTTTTATTGTTGTTGTTGTTGAATTTGAGGGGTTTTGCTTTGTTTTATTTTGTTGGTTTTGTTCTTTTTTTTCCCTTTCCTGCTGGCTCCATTCCTTACACACAAACCTATGCCTCCAAATTACAAATGCTGTGTTGCTAAGTTCTGGCTTTATACCTAGAAGGCACTTCAAAATCCTGGCTGAGGTTGTGCTGAGTGCTCAGCAGCTGTTTTGGTGGCAGCTGTTTTCTCTGAGTCAGCTGGAAACCAGCTCTTAGTTAGCTACCTTCTCCTTGGTTAGAAGATGTTCACTGGAGGCAATTTCTGGGCTTTGTGTTTCATTTGCAGGAGAATTCTGGACAGATCCCACTTTTCCCATATGCTGGAAGGCCACCTCTGCAAACAGTTATGTGATTTGGAAAGGTGTGACAGCATTCTTGTTTTTGAGAGTTTGATTAATCAATATAATGTGAATTTTGTTCAAAACTGTGTGGGTCCAACCTAAATTCCAGTTATCAACAGGAATGTCTCTGCACACTTCACTGAGCTTTGAGTTAAGTTGTGCTAAATATGGCATCTCTATTCTCCCAGCAGATGACGGCTGGAAACAAATTTCATCTGTGCACAGAAAGATCAGAAAAACAAAATCTATACCCAACTCAAGCAAAGAATAAGCTTAGAGTTAGGTATGTGGTTTGAGTCATCTGTCATTCAGTCTGGCTTGGTGTCAGTATCTCCTGACCTCAGTCAAATGATTCTGGCGGTCCCCTGAAGAACAGAGACAAAACAAAGCTCCAGTACTTTGAAACAGCATAACATGAGCTATTGGTTTGGAGCTTCTAGTAATATACAGGACACATACAGTATCCATGTTTGGAGTTAAATAAGGATGGTATTTACTCTGAAATGAAGGGCTCACTTGGATCCTGGCCCTACAATAATGAATGGCAAAAAAACCCCCAACAACACCACTCCACTGATATTTCTTAAACTAAAATCTTAACAGGATTCTTTTTCCTATGAGAGACATGAAGAGGTATCTTTGCTCACATTACTTTAAGGCCTGTTTAATAAATCCGCATGAATTGTCAGTATATTTATCTGATTTGATTTTATGTGATGGGAAAAGGGGAAATAAATGTGTTTAACACAGAAAACCAATCACGCATCTAAAATGATGAGATTTGTCCCAGCCTTTGCTGTGATCATTTGATTCTGCATCCCCCCTGCCCCCACTCTTCTGTTTCTGTGCCTCTGTTCTTTCCAGATTTTATCTGACCCTGAGACTCAGCTCCTGTCTCTGGAACAGAGATAGCACACCTAGGGTACTGCAGTCTGAGTAATGAAAAATGGCTATTAGTAGGCTATTAATTGTTGCAGGGAGAGAAAATTTTGAAATGTTCTAGCTGTATAGTAACTGCTATAGAGTGCTATACACAAACGTATGCCTAGAAATGGACAAACCCCCATGGACCTTTTCAGTTTTCCTCAGTTTCTTGGGGTATTTTTTTCTGTTTTTCTTTAAATCCTCATCAGCCTGTATCACAGGAGGCATGCACAAATATAATCATACAATAAGCTGTCTAAATATTTATAGTACCAGGGGATGAGGAGACATTTTAAACACTTAATTGCAGTAAAAAGCTAAATACAGAAGCCAACACATGAGCCATTCCTCAATTCCCTTTGGCTAAGGAGAGGGACAAATATTAATATAACGTAGGGCAAGCACAACACCTACAAAAGCTGGACTGACCCTTCTCCCAGGGCACTGCCAATCAGCAATTCTTGATGGCAGATGTGAAACAGGAAAATATTTCTAAGAAGTTTTGCATGGCCTTGGGGACAGGCCTGCCCTTTCCCTGGGCTCAGCCTCCACAAATGAGAAATGGGCTGGTGACCTGCTGTCCTGGCCCATCTGCCCTCCCTGCTGTGGCACTCTAAAGCACTGCTCCCAGTAAGGAGATGAGGCAAAGGAGGTGGGAGTGGAAGGGTGAGTTTGTTCTTGAAGGAAAGCTTTTCCAGTGATAGAAACCTACATGTTACAGATGGGTACATGCTCAGCTCCTGCCTGCTTTCAGAATGGTTTCTGCTCTCCAACTCCTACTGTTGCTCTTTTTCTCTACATCATCAGCAAGGATTGACTCTGGGTAAAAGGAGAAAAAGCAGAAGCTGGAGTCCTTGCAAAGAGCAGCAAAACTACTTCTGAATGAATTGCCCCTGTGACCACAATCTGATACCACACAAACACAGAACTAATGCTGCTCCTGTAAAGGTTACAGGATTTGTCCTGTCTTTGTTGAACCTTAGGCTGCTGTTTCACATTCTGATAGAAATTAAAGAGCTAATTACATACAATTTAGACTACATATGAGGGACACAGGCTCAGCTTCCAGCTGAGCTGGGAAAATTTTAATTGTTTAGTTAGAAAAGCAATCAATTTGGAGATGTGCGAAAGCAACTTCTGATTCTAGGTTAAAAGTCATCAGAGCAAGTTATGATCTTACAACTATTAATTTCCTAATTTAGATCGAGGAATAGCAACTGTAAGGAAAAGGCAGTGACTGTGAAGATTAGATCATTAGACCCATAGTCAGCAGAACTAATGCCCATTAACCTAAGTGGCAGCATTAACACCCTTCTTCCTGGCACCAAACCACTGCCTCCCCCTAATCTGCTTTTCTGGAAGAACACCTGGCTACAACAGAGTGAGGCAATTCCAGGGAAAAAAACCCCAGACAAACTAGGCAGAAAGGCAGCATCCATGCTTATTAATCCAAATGGCTATGGGATTTTCCACTGTGGTATGGAGTCCACCCATCATGGGTGCAAGGGGAGTGTGTCCTCTCCTTCCCACCAGATGGCTCAGGACACAAAGGATCCCCAAACCTCTTTATTGGGACATGACTGTGGGACACTGCAGGGCAGAAGGAAGGAAAAGCACCAGTTCTCTGGCCAGCATCAGTGTCACCTGCCACTTCTCTCCTGCCTGGTCAAGCCACCCAAAAACCTGACAGACAGCTTCCAACAGAGACTGGCTGTGGTGCCACTGGCAACCACAGGACATTATTACACTGAAGAAAAAAAAAAAGAAGCAGCAGAGAAACTTCAAAGGCATTTTATTTTTATCATGATGAAAAGGTGTCTTCATGTTCCAGTAATGAATGTGAACACACACGTTTTAGGAAACTTTTAAGAATATTTACTCCTTAGCTATTCTCATTTCCCAAAAGTGCCTCTTTCTGGGTCTGCCACCGTCAGTTCTGTACAGTCCACAGTCAGAGAGGAATGTCATTCAAAAACTGCTAATGTGTAGGATTTAAATAGCATTTATGTGGCTGACAGATTGTCTTACTGTGCAGAAGGGATAAGTAACAAAAACCAACAATAAATTAGAAACTTGCAACAACAGTGAGATTTAACGAGAGTGCATTCACAGAGAGCTGCCGAGGGCAAATTAAACGAACCAGGATGGATTGCCATCTGTTTTGGGCAGTGTCACTTGGCAAGGGCCTAAGGCCAGAAGGGACTGGTGTTGTCTTTGCTGTCTAGGTCACCACAACAGGCTGCCCAGGATAGGCTCGAACCCTGGATTGAAACAAAATAGTCTCCTTCAACTTCCCCTCATGCCAAAGTACCACAAAGCAAATACATTTTGCACAACCCTTGACAAGTTATCTGCCATATTAATCTGCTGGTTTGCTCAGTTGAGTCTCCAGATTTATCTGTTCTCTTTTAATTGTGGCCATGATTCAGTCATCGCATTCATTTTTGGTGATATCAGTGAAACTACACCACGTTTATCAATAATATGTTCATTTTATTAAAAAGATAAGGAAGCAAATATAAAATGAAAGATATTAATAAACATTGGACTGACTTAGTACATCAAACCACCACGTGAGTACTCAAAAAAAATAATCATGTCAGTCACTGAATTAATGCAACTAAAGATCTGGGCTCTGTTTTCTAGGGTCTACACAAATCTGTTATAAAAAGCAAATACAAAATCTCTGCTTTGAGGCAAAAATATTGGATAACTTTCAACACCAATCACTAAATAGATTGCCTGGAAAGTTCAAAATTATAGGTCCAAGATCATCATAAACTCTCTAAAACAGAATAAAACACACTGTCCCCCTTCAGCCCTTCCACTGTACTGACTGAATTGCCACTGATCTTCACTGCTAGGATGAAGATCTGGGTGGTGAGAGGGGGTCTGGGCAGGTCTAGAGCAATTTGCTTTCACCATTCTGCAGAAAACTGCTGGAGGACATGAAGGTGCTGTGTGTCCCCCTCCACCTGGATGTCATGGGATCAAGCTGCGTTTTAGCTGCAAGTGGACTGGATCTGTGGATTAGTGGTACTGCTCAGACAGGGCAGTGGTGACTGGTCCCTCAGCTGCTGTGATGGGACAGTAAAGCTGGGTCTTTCTGGCTTTTTTCCTGAGTTCAGATGCACAGAATGCACTTTGCCTGAAGATTTCCATTTCCCACCCATCACAAAGAGGGCAGAGACATGAAAGTCTTCAGGGTGATGTTATGTGACCTCTGAGGCCACGTTAGAATCTATCAACAGCACCAGCAGTGAGCTCTCTTTGGAGAGAAACTGATGGAGTTCTTGACAACACTGCTTAATATGTACTCATATTGTCCACTGACATAGAACTGTCAGGGCAATAAAAATAAGAATATTGTCTTCGTTCTTTTCGGTTTCCCCAGCACAAATGTCATAACACCATATTTGTGCTTCTCTCCTAAATAGCAGCAAGGCTGTTCTATGTGTCAGAGCTTTTGTTTCTCACCAGAGAGAGGAAATTATTATATTGGGGTGGTTACTTTTAGTCCTTGTTACTACAGAGTTAAGGCACTGCCACGGGAAGAGGATATTGCTACAGGGAATATTATTTTTTGGCCTCTTCTGGTCTTTGACACACAAAAGTGAACACGAGGCCTTAATTAAATGCATATTTTCAAGGGACATGTGTGGTACCCTCAGTTCACATAGATACTGAGGTGAGAGGTGACTCTGCACAGGAAAGTGAATCCACACCTTCCTCCAGCATGTTTGGATGTGAGATCTTAATTTTGCTCTTTGTAGATGTAGACTGCAGCCCCTTCACTCAGCTTTACTGACCTCCAGCTCTAAACCAGCCTGTGTCACATTGCCTAAAACCACAAAGGCTGATCAAATAGATATCAATAAACAGAGAATGCTGTCTTTTGAGCCTCTAGAGAACATTTAAGTTATTTTGAAAGCTTTTCTTCATATTCAAAAAGAAGTCCAGAGAAATACTTCCTTTAAACAGAAACAGCTTTTCACATAACCCTTAGATTCTTGAGCTCTGTCTAGAAAAATACATCCAAGTATCACAGGAGTCTGAAGAAAAGAAAATATGAGAAGTCAGAACCAGCAACACTAGCATTTTAAATGTGAACATGAATTTCTCCGACATGTGGGGATGGTCAAAGGAAAGAGAAGGTGAGGACTGTGCACAGGGCAGACAAGGGCATTGCTGGAAAGAGAGATGGACAAAGAATTTGGCAGAATTCAACTCACAGGCTGCCTCAGCTGAAGCAGATAAAACTTGCCTTTTTCTTAGAGACCTGTTGTTATGGTTTTAAAACTTTTTTTTTTTCCCCTCCAGCCTCCTGCCTATCTTTCTTCTGCAGATTTAAAGAAATTGAAGGCAGGTGCATTGTGAGATGAAGGACTGAAAAAAATGAAAAAAGCAGCAGCCCTTATCATTCTCTGCTCTCTTTCCCAAATCTATGAAGCAGGCTGTGAAGGAGATGCTCTTTAGCCATCCGAGGAGAAAGCCCCTGATGCAGCTCGTGCTGTGCCTGACGCCTCACAGGGAGAGGGGTTCTGCTGCCCCAATTCACAGGGCCACGGTGGGGAGCAAGTTCCTTCTCAGGCTCCGTGGCAGGGTGGGTAGGGGGGAAAGCTGGCAAGGGAGCCAGGGAACAGAGAGCCAAGAACAGGGAAAAGGAAGCAGGAAAACTACCAAGACAGACAGAGTGGAGGAGGCTGGATGAGAATTCAAAGAGTCACAGCCAAAACGCAAAGCTGAAGCTGAACACTATATTTAACACAACTGCTCAATTGAATGCTGCTGGAGAGCTCAAGTTTTGAAGGATCATAGAGTAACTTTAGGTTTAGTGCCTCTTCCCTGCTCTGTTCAGGACCTTCACTGCTCACATCCCATTCAGACGTGGGTAGGAACTTCCCTGGATGGCATCTTTGCAGCCAGCATTTCCTGGAGCACTCCTCTAATAATACCTAATAAACCTTTTCAAATATTATGTCTTGCTTAATTTAACACCATTGTCCTGATGTAAGTGAACGCTACGGAACACATTTTAAAAACTACGTTAAATTTGGCTTCCATAAGAGCTGGGGAGCACTGAGGGTTTAGTGGCAATCTAAGCTCAATTTAAGGCACTGCCTGCAGAACCAAGTAGGATGGAGAAAGATCTTGAAGAAAAGTCAGGAAAGGGTACTTATGTGGAAATCCTCTACTTTTCCTCATAGCTTCCTGATTTATGGTCATTTCCAACAATTGTAAAATAAGATAAATAATTAATATTACAACATAGACTGTTACAATATGATAAATTCTGGAGGAGTTGCATGCAGCTTCAGCAAACTACTTCACGTTGCCATCTTCATCCTTAGGTTCAAGAGCAAAATACTGATCAAACCTTATTTGATGTCAGTATTCTGGCTGTCCTGGTGGGATTTATATTGTTGAATATGCATCTGCTTGGTCAAGTTAGATCACATACCAGACAATACTAAAAGTTTCTGACAGAGTTGCACAAGATTGCAGCAAAAGCCATCAAAAAAAGCAGCATGATGGCAAATACAGCAGTCTAAACAAGGGTTCAATGTTTAATACTGTATTCAATTTTGTATTTTGAGAGGCTGGCAAGGATTAAGCTTGAAGAATTGAAATAATTTATTTCATAGGTCTTTATTCAATCCACATAGCAAAAAAACACTGTCTATCGTGGCCTCAAAACCATGACACAGATGAATTGCTTCATTCTGTTTCCACACAAGGAACGAATTGGATATTGTTTAATTAGGGAGAGATATTTTAAGATGCTATGAGATTGACTAGAATATTTCTGAGACTTTTCTAGTTTGCTGTTAGGACTGAAACACAACTGTGAATGTAATGAAAACAGAACCTGTGTCTTCCCCGGGAATTTACCATTATGGAAATTACTCTGTGCTACAGAACAATGTTCTTGTACTTCTATGGGCTGAGCCCAAGTCCACTGAAGCTGGCACACTGGGGACTCAGAATTACCTGTGTAAAATCAGCACCTCAGTGGGTGTGCATCACCTTATCCCGCTTGCTTTGGTGGAGCTGAACCCGCCACCCCAGGTCAGAACACAGCCTTATCCACCTCAGGCAACAGGGCTGTGTGCTCAGAGCACAGACCAGCTCTGCAGCAGAGTAACCAGCACTTTCTGGGATGTGGCACAACTGTAATTAACAATTATCTTCAAGACTTAATTACACTTAAGGCTCTCCCGTGACAGAGTGAGGTGGCAAGAGAGACTCCCATACCTGTTTGCCAACAGAAATACCAGAGCTAATAACAGCAATCTGTAACAAATTCCATCTTGGACTTCAGAATATGACTAGCTGTCATCTCTTGTCCCTCCCAGGGTATAGGGACAAGCTGGGGAGTGTGAACTCCCACTATTAACTATTGGACAAGGAAGTTGCTTTGATGCAATTGTTTCTCCCCTCATGTCAGTTTTTTCCAAGGTTTCCAGAATACCAGGATCTCTTTTTCTGTGCAGTGACAACGGTCTAGACTCTTTCTAGACCCTGCAGTGGCCACAACGCTACTGCTGGGCTGCAGGAGACCACACTGGCACCACACACATTTCAGGGTGTGTGCACAAGGGAGAGAGGGTGGGCACAGAGTTCAATTCATGCTGCTTGTTTTCCATCCTGAAACACAAGGAAATGTGTCCAGGATGAATTCATCTGTCACTTAATGCAATGCCAGACCTCATTTCTTCTTTAAACAGCAAAACTAAACAAAGCCCTCCACTTAATATTGGAAAATACAAAAGGTTTAGATTGTAAAGCTGGGTAAGGCTCCTTTATTTGCAAATTCCACTGGATAGTCAAGAATAAAGCTGTTCTGAAATACCACAGAAAACAAGAGCTTTAGATCCGCTTTGTGTCCACTCTATGAATGAGTCATAGGGAGGAAGCCAGGCACAGATCTGTGATGAACACTAAACCCCTCAGACCCACTCAGAACAGTGGTAGCAACATCCTAAAGACTATTGGGGTGCCAAAACGTGAGTACTTTAGAAATAGCAGGAATACATTCTTTCAACTGTTAAACAGTGTGCATTTTTGGAGTGAAAAAGCATTCATTAAAAGCAAAGATGCAGTTAACTTGAGGGTTTGTGATCTGAATATAAACACGGGCAAAAACTACCAGAGGGAGACAAAGTGAACTTGTGTTCACAACCTTCTCCTTCACTGACCTTCTCCCCTCCAGACAGTACCCTCAGCTCTCGCCTGAAACTTCTCTTGAACTGTTACCTGTTCCAGAATTGAAGGCCCTGCAGCATTTTACCAAGTGATCCCCCTCAGCCTGTTCCTCCCTGAGAGGGGGAAGAGAGCTGCCCTTAGCCCTCGTGCTAACAGGACAAAGGGAAGGAGAGCACTGCAGAGCTATCACAACAACTGAGCTGAGCTCAGCTAAGCCTAATATGGAGCACAGCCAGAAAGGTGTCTGAGGAGAAAGCTTGGACCAGCACATCCCTAATATTCCTCTTAGGTGGAGGTGTCCAGCAGATCCCTCCCCTTGTTTCCACACTGCAACTTGAATTGCACAGCCTTAAGGGACACTGTCTGGAGGGGGAGGTGTTTATGGACACATGGAACACTGAATAGGGGACTGCCCTCCTGGAGGAGGCAGCAGCCTCCTGCCACTGTGGTTTTGGCAAAGTGACTCAAAGAAGTGACAGGAACACCCACAGGTGTGGGATTTCCTGACAATTCCCACCACTGGACTGTGGAGGGTACCTGAATTCCCCAGTGTAGAACACTGGAGCCCCTAAAATGCAAACCTGCAGAAAGATGCCCAAGCAGGAGATGACCAGCACTTCTTACAAGAGAAGCCAGAAATCACAGATTTCCAGAGGCTGCAGGCTGTGTGCTCCACATGCAGAGGGAAGAAGAGAGAAATACAGTACCAATAATTTTCCTACTGCTTTCTTAGGAGTATCTGCAAAAGTGCTAGAAAAACTGCTTTCCTCATTCCAGTTAAATAAGACTAGCATTTTCTTCCCGTAATTTCTAGTAGGGTGCACATTTGGTTTCCTGTAAACTATAAATTCACAAAGACAAGCCCCACAAACCAGCACAAGTAGGAATCATCTCAAGATTTACGTGTGTATGACATTTTCAAAAAAATTCCCACAAATCATTTATACTGCAGGATGTGTACATGCTGGCTGTGAGCAAGTAATCAGGAAACATTTCACATCCCTGGGCTGGCACTTGGGGTGGGGCCTGGAATACAGCTGGGTGGAGCAAAGGGAACTTGTACATCTTGTGGATGCAGCAGAGATCTCCATGTGAGACTACACAGGAGAGTTATGGAGGAAACAAGACTTGCCTGTTTGTTGGGTTGTGAGGAAGATTTGCTGGGATGTGAGGAAGAGCTGCTGCATTTGCTGAGACTCCTCTCCAGGAAGCTGCCTGGGGCTGATCAGTTGTGAGCTGTGCCAGCGAGGAAGGAGCACGCTGGACCTGCAGCGTATCCTCACTGTTCTCTCGCTGACATTTCTGGGCTGCATTCCTGGATCCCCTTCCTCACGGATTCTCCAGTTATTCCTCATTCCTCTCTCACAGTAACTTGTTACATATCCCTTGCAGTATGTAAGGAAAGAGCAGCTGCTGCTGGAAGTCACAAACAGATAACTGTTTCAGGGTGCTCAAGTACCCCCAGGAGAACTGAGATTTGAAGGGAATCCTCGTAGTGCCGTCGCTTACGTTTCACAAGAGCAAGCACAGCTCGTGGCTGTTCCTCTGAATACCAAGTTGATTGTAAATTCATGATTCTTGTCATTTCAGGAAATTGTCATCACCTCAAAATCTGCAGAACATTAAATGCATTTTTTTAGTGGGCTCAGAGAGAATTAAGCATAATTTTGTGGCAAGAGTAACTAAAAGCTCGCTATCAATCCAGTTTTACTCTTAGTGGAAGGAGTCAGAAGCACAAAACCAGCCATCAGCCTGCAGTGAGTCTGCTGAGAAAGGAGGAGGAAGTATTCCTCCTTTTGTCAGAGTAAACCAGGTTTCAAAATCAACCTGAGTAAAGCAAATCTCCAGCCTATGTAGAAAAACATAGCTGAAAAGCCAGCAATTAGCCCAAACAGAATGCAATGGCTAGCTGTGTTTTCTGTACCTAGGGTTGCAAATTCACATTTTTAAACTCAAGGGGCTTTGCACCCATCTCACAACAGCCTAACCAGTGGTGTCAAGATGGCCACAGTGGCTGTGTCTTAAACCCAGGATTTGAAAAAACAAAAATCAACTTCTCCAAGAACAGGGACTGCCCGATCTCTTTCAAGCTGGGATGAATAATACAGATATGTTTAAATTTGAAATACTCTTCTTGTGAGCTTTATCTTCCAGCAGCAAATGCCTATCCTCTTTCCCCAGCTGAGCCAAGTTATTCCTGAATATTTTATAACTAAAAATCTTTTTCTCTTTGCCCTCCTATGTAGATTCTCACACTGTGCAGCCCGGCATGACAAGTTCTTCTCTTTGAAATATTGAGCCACTTTCGGTGGGTCTTGTCAATCCTTTGCACCTATTTTAATTGAATATTTCAAAGCAGAGTGAGATCAGAGCACTCTGCCTGGGTGGGCACTGGCTGTGGTGTCAGGCTCTCTCTGCTCACCCCCAGCTGAAGTGATCAGATCCCTCACCTCTTTGGACAGAGAGGATGATGGATGTCACAGCCTAATGGGTGAAAAGTGGCGATGAGGGAGCTTGAAAAAGAGCAGATAAAGCATGCTAAATTTAGAAGCTGTTTGTTTTCAAGAATGGGTTTGAACTTTAACTCACACAAAAATTGTGCCTCATAATTCCACTCTTCTGTGACATCTTTGTTCCTCAGCTAGCGCCACAAAATATCACTCTATTATTAATAGCAAGGTTCATTGGTTTTTTTTCCTCCACATCTCCAAGTGTGGATGCCTGGATCATACAGGCAGATGTGGCACCCAGGTCTGCTCTAGATGCAGTGTAGTAGCTGCATCCAGCCTAAGTTCTTTCCAAAGAAAATTAATGGGAAACACTGGAGACTTGGTGTTATTCATACAAGAGTCAAACCAATGGGTATGTAAGCTTCCACACTGGTATAATATTTAAATCTTAAATAGAATCTGAACAACTACTAAATGACTATTAAATTTCTCCAGGAGATTATTCTTCTGGTTAAATTAGAAGACAGCATAAAATCCTGTACTTCAATTACATTTCTTTGCTTACATGAAAAGCAGCCTTTTTAGAGGGAAGGACTGCAGAAGAAATGGCTATCTGAACCCAAAAACTCCCACCAGGACATTCTGAATATTGGTGACCATCAGCTCCAGTAGTGTCAGGCCACAGGTAGAGAACTAAGAGAGGCTGTCATGAGAAAAAGTCCTGAAACTGAGTACAAGCCAAAGGGGAAAAGGAGGACAGTATTTTCTTGAAAGTAAGACAGTTAAGGAAATACTGGTAAGATATTTTGAGGTGAATTTTTTTTTTTTTTTTTTGTCTTTAAATCATCAGTTTGTTTTAGCTGGCAATGACACTGTGAAATTAATTATTTCTCTGTGTTGTCCCAGACAGGATTCCCTGAAATTCCTTGATAAACTCCTATCTCATGCTCGTGTCTTCATCAATTTAGAGTCTTTCCTTCCCATTAGAACTAGTTGTTTATGGCTGACAAATATTATCTGTATTTTCCTTGCTAAAATGATCATGGGCATAAAACTTCCATTTTTGTATTCACAAATAAAGCTGAAAAATTATATGGCTTTTGGCATAAGCAGGGACATAACAAGATTTCTTTTCAAATATTTTTCCTCTCTTAAATTCTCTATTGTGGTATTTTGAATCCAATGCCCGAACATTCAGCATAATTAATTAAGCTTTTTATTCTCAAGAGTATTTTAGTGGGATTTGCCAGAAAATGTTTGGGAAATGGCTATGCATTTAATAATACGTGCATTGGCTACTGTTCCAGCACTCTGTAGGAGTGGGTAGCCACAATAAGCATAAAAACTGAGTTACGACTGGGAACTGTGTCCCTGTTAGGTAAACACAGCCTAAAACCAGGAGATGAATTTTGCATTATTCCTAATGATAAATAACATATTAGAATGAGAACACAGTTAAAGGTGAAATTTGCCCAGATTGTGAAGGGCAGAGTGAGCCATTTTGGTCATCAAAAAGTTGGAGCAATGGATGGAAAAGCGAAGAGCAAACATGTAGAGAAGCTGATGGAGAAAGCCTGAGCACAAGCCTGAAAGTACAAGCTTCTGAAACCAGCAAATGTCCTGTGCTGAAATAGCCTCCAGCAGGTCTCTACCCTTCACAATGACCTGGGTGCAACCTCTGTCTCATAAACCTTTACTTTTATATTTGCTTTCTTCCTTACATGTTTATTCCATTGCCAGAGTCAGCAAAAATTAGGCTAATAGAACAGGCTTCAAACCCAAAGAGAAAATGCAAGGTGGCTTCACACTACGGCCACTAAACCATTTCTTTTGGTACCCAGGTTGGAGCTCACTCAAGAGCCCGAGTGCTGCACTCTGCCCTGCAACTCAAAAAGCCTTTACTTGTCATCACTCTGAGCTGGGTCTGCCTCCAAAAAGTCTGTTTGCTTGGGAGCTGATGTGTTGTAAACTTACCACTACAGCCATGTCAAGAGCAATGGGAAAATAATGAATCTGGTCATTCTGCTCACTGAGGTTTCCAATCAATGAAGACTTTTGGGTTACTGGTTTACCAGCTCTTGGGCCCATTTAAGATTTCATTTCCTAGACCCCAGCAGAGAAGAAATCTGCACTGCTAACAGAGTACAAGGGCATTGTCTGAAGTTGCTTAGAAAGGAAATCCAAGATGCACACAGCCCTGACCACAACTCTTCCCTCTGTTCCTTACAAGGCATGATAAACTAATAAATTAAAAATCTGAGATCCTTCAAGTACCATATGTGTTTTTTTCAAAAAGCTACACTTTATGTAATTCTTTAATCAAATGTGCAGGAAAGCAGCACAATGAAGGCTGACATATGTTTCTGCAGTAGTAAAGAGGGGATCATACTGAGTTTTGATGCAAGCATATGCAGCCCTTGTAGACTGCAGCCTGACACTGATAATTGTTTTGCCCCATGAGTTTGGAACTGTTGGGATAGAACTATCTACTAGCAAGATACCCTACAAAATATGGGCCTGACCCCGTGCTTCCTGGAGTTAATTGGATTTTTTTCTATGACACTGGCAGAGATGATTTTAAGCCCCTAGAGCAGAAATTGGCTCGCAATTGTCCATTTTCTCTCGTTATTCACAGAAAAGAAATTCTACTGTGCCTTGTCAAAGATGATAGCTGACTATTAAATTCATGCTTTTATTTTGCTTAAGGAGAATGAATCTCTTTCAAATAAAATGTCCCTTTTTTTTCTTTTTAGCAGAGCTCTGGCACACGTTTTCAGGGTCAAGATCTAATAATAGCCCTTACAAAACCCCCACAGTTGTGACATTCATGCTTTGGTGCAGCAAACAGTGAGACTGTAATGATGATGATGATTGTGTTTATTTTTGATTCTGGGCAAATGTCATCCATTCTCCATCCAGTCCCATTGTGGAAAGGCCTGAGCCACGACCTCCAGCAGAATCAGCGGACACAGTTCCACTCGGCCCAAATTTGCAACAATCTGCTGAAATATGGCAATCTTAAATTTTTTTCTTTGCTTTTCTCACTGCTGAAGAGATCGCCAGTAAGAAATGCTACCTTTAATTTTTGTTAAAGTACTTCAGCTAAAGTTAAGCCAAAATAATGAGTGCTAATGCTGCACTTAAGATCCTCCCACTGCAGAAGATCTCCCGGTGTCTGTTAGAGATCCTTCACCTACCCAGTGGAGATTTGCCTTCAAAAAAATAAACACACCTGTTTGCCAGCCTGCTCCCCTCCTGTAGCTGTCCTACTGCCCCATTTTAAGGGAGACCATCTGCATCTGGGGTTTAAAGAGGTGATTTTAGCTTCTTCTGTAATGTATTTCCCTGTTGCCACTGAGCTGAGGTCATACTGCATGTTGGGGATGAAAGTAAAAAGAAGGATGAGAGAAGGAGGGAGAAAGGGAAATGGGGAGAGAAAGGAGGTAACTTACAAAGATCTTAGGTATGTGATAGATTTCTTCCAAGTAATTGTGAATTTGTAAAAAAAGCCAAAGTATTTGAATATCTTTTGATGGATAGTTCAATATATTGATAGTTCAATAAATTTTGAATAGACAGTTGCACATATTTTTTGAGTGCTGACATAATAAGAAAAAGGAAGGATTAGCAACTGTCTTGGAAGTGTATTACTTGAAGTTAATATCTGAATATTTTAAAGAATTTTTCTGCAGCTCAGCAGTCCAGCAGAGTCCTTCTTTAAAGCAGTCCTATTCTATGTAGATTTACTTAAGAGAATTGAAGTGATTCTCTTCCTTACCTAATTTCTTGTTTTCCCCTCCTTCTTTCATTAACAGACTTTGATTTAATAGTTTTTGTTGGAGACATAATTCATCATTGTACCAAAGATGGTAGCACCCATCAATTTATCTGTCAACCTCTTCTCAATACACAAGCAATTTTTCATAGAAGAGAGGAACTTACTGGAGCAGTGGTCTACTCTTATGGCATATGGACCTATTAGCGTAGTAAATTTATCATTACACATGACATAAAAGATGCATTACCATCCATTAAGTTCAGGTAGAAGCCAACCATTGGATGCCTACCACTGGATCTCTCACACACCACAATATCCTTTCCAGTAATGCCTGTGTGGTCTTTGAGGAGAATTTCCCTTCTAAATGGTTCCCTACAATTAAACGTGCAGGGCTTTCAAATGCAAGCCAGCTGTGAGATATTGGCATCAACATTTACTACTGTGTAATGAGGTGCACCCAGTTAAAAGTGCATAAATTATTACTTGTTTTATAGGGCAGGAAGCCTGATTTTGCATTTATCTTCTGCACCACCTTCCACACCCCTCACATAATAAACTGGAAAAAAACCTCATTATCTTTTTTTTCCCTTTGTGTTTTAACACAGCAGTGCCAGACAGGGAGGGGAAATCTTCAGTCCTGTGCTTCTACAGCAGAGGAACAGGACTCCCAGGCAAAAAGCCACCATGCCCCAGAAGCACAAAGGGAGCTCCCAGAGCTTTGCTAATAGTCTCAAATCCCCTCTATTTTCAATTAAATTATCTAAATAGCAAAATTACTTTGTGCTATCACAAACTATGTTGCTTCCCTAAGAGAAGCATGATTTGCTCTAAATTTACACCTGTAGCTGACACGAAGATAATTTGTTTATTGAGTTTTGCCTGTTTTCATTCTAATAATGCTCTTTGGCAAACTTAGATGTCCTTTTTTTTTCATTCTGTCTCCAAGAAGTAAGGCTCAAGACAGGATTGGAAAGGTCATTCTCCCTTTTCCTTTCTCTTCTCCTCCACAGTGAGAAATGTTCCAAGATAAACACACCCCTCTATCCATTGTACTCAGCCTGAATTCACCCACTGAGGTCTTCGGGGTTTCACACTAGAACTTCAACAAGAGCAAGAAACACGCAGAAGGGAAGAACATTTTCATTTAAAGAGTGATAAAATTCATCACAAATTCTCAAGAATGATCTATAAAGATTGAGAGCTTTCTTCAAGCAGTCTGTACTGTTGGGTCATTTTACAGATATTGCCTCTACCTTAAAAAAAGGGAAAAGAAAACCCAAAACAAAACCAAAAACAACAAAGGAGAAAAGAAGGCAAGGAAGGGGGAAAGGAGGACTGATTTTACAGGGTGATTAAATCGAGGACACCAAGAACAAACACCAAAATCTTACAGTATTTGATCAAACTTCTGCATGCCTCCTTCCCTCCTCAGGAAAAAAAAGAGGCAATTATACTCCACATTGATAATGATGGTAAAGTTCCAGGAAGCAGCACATGCAGCAGTGAGCAGTTTTCTTTGATTATTTGTTGCATTCAAAGGCAAAAATTATACTTGGATACATTGATTCAGTGTTGACTACTGGAGAAAAGGCTTTTACTGAGCAAGGTAAGAAAGCAAGGAGGGAGAAAATAACCAGTATTATTTAAAACATTAATATTAAGAAAAGATAGTGTTTGGTAGACTTTTCTACTTGAACAATCATTGAAGAAAAAAAAGAAACCTTCTAATTATATTAACAATTAAGAATCAGTTGTCAATCCCTCAGTCAGTGCAGAAGAGATGCACAGATTAGATACACAAATTGTGGACCCACACCACACGTCTGCGGCGCTGCAGCCTTATGACTTTGCCAAGTTCTTTTAGCAGGGATGTGGTGCCTTTTAGCTTGAGCAGAGCACACGCAGAGGGGTGCCTTGGAGGAGTACGAAGCTGCCCCGGGTGTGTTCAGGATTGGTAAAGGAGGTCCCATGGAGCGATCACTTAGCAGAGAAACACACAACAGCCCTCTCACAGTGTTTGCGCTGTTGGCAACCATTACAAACCAATTATTTCCTTTGGTCTCTTAAAAGGGAGAGGAATATAGGCTTCCTAAGGACTGCCATCACCCCAGAATGGCATCACACCATTGCTTCAAAGGGAGCTGTGCTGAGTGCGAGGAGACGCTGCCTGACCTGCCCTCCCACCGCTGAGCAAGCCCACAAGCTGTGGCTACAGGAATGAAAACTGCTCCCCAGGTGCTTTCTCTTATAAACTGGGGAAGGCAAGGGAAAATTCTCTGAAATCTCAAAAGGCCTCAATTCAAATGTGCTTGAAGAAGCATCTTTTTATCTATGAAATGCTTTTGGACTCCAATTAAGCAAAGTACAGAAAGGGATGGAATGGCCCTGAATAACCTTTGCACAAGATATTGCTTGTACGTTAAGTGCACAAAAAGCCATGTAAGTTATTTAAACCTATATTTTTTTGTCCATTTGCAGCAACAGCTACCACTCCATGCTGTGTATCAGTGGACTGACTTGTCAGTGGCTGAAGCCTGCTATTAGCCAATGAGTAACAGGGCTTCACGCCCTCAGACCTTAGGAAGGATTAGCTTTCCCTGTGAAATACAGACATATTGGCAACATATGCATTTTGGAACATTACTGGAACACTCTGGTACACTTCTAAAGTATAGATTCTTTACATTTTCCCACAGTGGCAGGCCCTGCAGGGAATATTCAGCATAAAGTCTAATTATTTTCTTTTATGGAGTCTGTCTCAGGCTCTAGAGGTCTGTACATATGTTCTAAGAGCAATACATACAAATTGCAATAGGTATTGATGCACCCTCAAGTTCCAAACTACTGTCACTTCAGACAACACTTCCCAACCATCCTTATCCCAAACAGCATCTCTGATGGGGAGGACCAAGTTTTAAGCCTGCTGTACCCAACTTCACCTGAATATCAGAGAGAGCATTTCAGAGTAAGAGAAAACGAACACTAGGATGCCTTGAAATCTGAAACAAATGGAATAAAATGATAATGCTAAAAAATAGCAGAATATAGTGCCTCATTGCACTAACCATGAGACTGCATTTACTGACTTTAGGAGTAGAAGTCCCTAAATGGCAGCTACACACAGTTTTGCCACCAGGGAGCTCATCAGGAAAATGTTCCTAAAGTCAGACTCTAGTGCACTGAGGTGGTATTGCTCATCCTCAACACAATCCATCAAACACAGGCATACCCTTTATCCTGCATTACTGACTGCAGTTCTGCCCCCCTCAGCTGTTCGTTTCCTTCTATTGCAAAAGCAAATAATATCACCCTAAAGACTTTTTTGGTCTTCTATGCCTGGCTCCTTCATTCAAGATATTGAATGGAGAGTCACTTCCTATGCAGGGATGAAAAAGGTGCACTCTTGGAGCCAGTGTGGCTGCATGGTCCTGTTGGGGGGCAGCACCCTGGGAGTGGAGAACCCCCTCTCCCTGTACATGTTCTGCTGAGCTCTGCATACCAGGAAACACAGTCTGGCCTCAGGCACATCCGTTCACATCTACAAGCCATGGAACTGCAGCATCCCAGGGAAGGAGGATTGTGTGACCCTTCCAGCCTGTAAAAGAAAAGTCTTGAAACTTCTGAGTCCCTGGATGTCCATGCCATGCCTTTCCTCCATCTTCCTCTGCCCTTTGTGGGAGCAATTTGCACTCCTTGCCCATCTCACTGCTGTGGGATAAGTTTCTTGGGCTATTGTGGCAAGTCACTTCAGCACAGGTCCTACCACCCTTCTCCCCAGCTTAGTATGTTTAGGTACTTAGAGGTATGATCAGAGATTGGATTTTCAGCTCCACACCTTTGACTAAACTCGACAGCCTAGTAGGGTTTCTACCCGTAATTTCTAGCACAGGCTGCTCTAAATATATGAAAATACATTTGAGTAAAAATACTTTTCCTTCTCATTCTGCATCTCATTTTTCAACTGTGTGTTGAGAACAGTGTTGTCCTTCACGAGGGCACATGAGGGTCATGTGGGTACAGCAGCAGGAAGGTTGGCAAGAGGCAGCCAGGAATCCTAGCAGAGGACACAATACAATGATCTCTTAGGCCAGAGGGCTGTGTACATTTTTGTAATTACCATATTTTACCTCTACTCCTGTGATGTGTCTTAGATGGCAGTCCCTGGTACTTGTTAACAGACTGTGTCCAACCTAAAGCACTCTGGATTGAAAGCTTATTTTAAAAAAACAAACAACAAAATACTTGGAATTCAACATCATATATTATTCCAAATAAGAAACCAACACAAGTGGTCTGCACCTTATAGGGAAGGAAGGCCAGAGGGATACTTCATCCATTTGTTTAGAGCACTAAATATCAGTCAGAGTTAAGGATTTATGACTGGGTCCATCACAGTCAGTTTCACCAGCTAGTTTTTAATTTGTTTGACCAAGAAGAACCAGCTGTTGTAACAAGGATTGCCCCTGTCAGCACTGCTCAAGGCAGTTGAACATAAGATGTTATCACTGGGGAAGAAAAGCTGACCCTTTATTTGGATGGGAGAAGCAGCTTGTTACCATAGCAATGTTGCATTTTCGAATGTGGAGGCTGCAGTTGAAAGGGGCAAGCAACCTCTAAACTTTAGCAGTGATGACTGTGGGACAAAATAGAGGGCAAAATGTTTGCTTTTCTGTTGAAATAACATTTGTAATTGGAGGGGAAAATGCTTAAGGTATCGTGTGTGTGGTTACAACATTTTTTTGTCTCACTCTTGCAAGCATACACCTCATCTTGGTGTTGATTAGATAGAAATTTTAGTGCTGCTCACATCACCTGTCTTCATTATCCACAATGTTAAGTGGACATGGGTGAGAAAATGAACATGTAAAACTTATTACTGTGAGCTAATTAGCAGAGGTTTTTACATTTATTTAAATATAGATATTTAAAATCTTCCCTCTGGGAGAAAGGAAAACATTCCCCAGAGTGGGCTTGCATTTTAAGACCTAAAAAGCAGCATGCACTCGTGCACGCACGCAGATAGTGAACATGAACACGAGAAGTCCTCATCAGCTCCACAGGCATTTGAGCACCAGGCAAAGCAAAGTCCTTTAGGAAGGCTCATTTGCCCAATTACAAGAGGGAATTTTGCCCAGTGAGGTGAGGGGAGCATCAGCAAGCATGCTAAGGTAGAGTCTTTCTAGCCAGACAGCTACTGTAACTCAGGGCAATGAATTGTACCAAAATCATCCTCACCAGCACTCTGCTTTCACTGTGCTAAACACAAACAGAAAGCAGACAAAAATAGGAGGGTGGGCACCCAGGAGCATTAACTCACAGCTTGTTGCTTGGCAAACAGAGAGCAGTACTTAACACTGTCTCCTGGAGCAATGTGCTTGAGACTGCTGTTCATAATGAGCAGGCTCAGTTTGTCCAAAGTGGGAAAAACCAGAGTATTTTGGTACAGAGTTTTGTGATTCAGAATGCAAGCAGGATAACTGATGGAAGCAACAGAGGAAGGGAAGAGAGAAGGATGATACAAGAAGTTCTTTCACTATGGTCTAAGAATGAGCTTATACCACAAAGATGACTTTTAAAGCTTTCTTTTTTGAATAAGTATTTAAAATATTATTAATACTTCAACCACTTTCATGGTTCTTATTAAATTTCAAGCTAGAATGAAATCTTGTGGCACTGACTTTCATAGCATAGCACACATCTTATGAAAGACTCATTGCCATCCAACCTTCAGTTGACACTTTCCAGTTTAACTGGATTTAACAAAGATTCCTGTGTTCTCTCAGTCACTTAAGGAGAGGGGGGGAGAAATCCACAGGCAGCTTTTTTCTTTGCTTCCTCTCTTTATACTCTATCCAAAAGAAATCAAAACTTCCAGACACAAAGTTAAGATTTTTTTTTTCTCTTTTGAAAGAAAACTGGTCCAAGGCAAACAGGATTGCTTGAAATGTTGGTCATGAAAATCTCTTGCATAGTGAATTATCCATCTGCGAGCTTGGAACAGAATGCAGGCTTCTTACTTGGACTTGTGTTGGTATTTAATGTTCTTTCCAATACACCATTCATAAAATCCATGGATATAGATAATCCCAGTTATTCTGTTTCTTTTAGCACATCTTTACCAAGGGGTGTGCAGAAGGGCAGTGATGGACCTACAGAGAGCTGAGGCCCCATGTTCTTATCTGCAGCTATCACAGAGCAGCGGACAAACAGTCAATTATGCAACTGCTGACAGTGTGTTTGATGATTTTCCATTTCTCTTCATCTCCAAAATATGTATCCTAAGAAAACAGACAGCACTGTGGGTTCAGCAGCGCTTCTGATGCCTTTGCATGCAGTGGGAGCCATGCCACTGATTTCAGTGAGAACAGAGATGGATCCAAAGGCAGAGCTGGATGAGACTAAGCTCCCACATTTCTGTGGGCCTTAATTTACAGCTGTTCTCTCATCATTACTTTCCCCCTTCTCCATCCTCACTCACCCTCATTGTTCCTCCTAGAGACAGGGTAACTGAGGTTTTGCCAAAAGGAGCTAATAATTAAAGCAAGGCTGCTTTAATTGTGATTTTATAAAAGAGACTGTTTCCTGTTTGAGGGAAAATGTCCAACTAATGGCTGTTTCTCTTCACCTTCAAGTAAACAGAAGTCAATACTTTCCTAACATGCTTCAATTAGAAAAAATGATCAGAGTGGAAAAATTTAGGGAGGTGTTGGAATAGCTTCAGGAAAGGACAACCCAGGTCTCAACTCATTTGCAAGATGCATCTCAGCATGCCCATGACATGAGAAAATAACCCTAAAGGTGCACAGGGCACCTAAGTAGTACTTGGCAAGTTATTAGTCTTTCTGATGACTCTGGGCAAATTTTAGTATGAAGTGACATTATGTTTCTGTGCCTACATCCACCGAACTTATCTGGTCCTGGGACCATCAGTGGTGATTTACTGAAGAGAACCTGAAGACAACAAGTCACCTCTGAAAAGCCACAGCACTCCTATAAGGGAGCAGCTGTACTGTCACTATCATGTATCCCGTTGCCTCTCCATCACTTTCACTATGTTAGAGAACAGCTTATTTAAGAACATCACACTGTACACCAATTAATCTGAAACAAAGGAAGATGGCATTGAAATCAAGTTGGCAGAAAATTTAATTCTCCACTTTCCTTGGAGCCTAAAATAAATGGGTTGTATGACAGACATGGAAGGATAAATGGGAGATGAGAAGAATGTATGGGTAGCATTCTTTGATCCACTTTTGAAAAGACAGTTCTGCCTCACGTCTGCTGTAGGAAGACAGAGATAAAGGACATTCTCATAAATAAAGTCCTGCAGGCTATTCCACTGCCCTCCCACACAGTACACCTGCTTTTCATCGTGTATCCCATCAGATAGTTCTCATTTCTTAGACTGTTTTGCATTTCCATATGTCTTCAGAATACTTTTCTACTACTTAAAAAACAAACAACAGCCGTAACAAAGCCATCAAGAGTTTTGCTAGTTGTCGTGGCATATTCTTCACACACACAGGCACAAAGACTCAAACCCTTTCTCCTCCCCTTAAAGCACAGCAGATTAATTTAGTTTGCCTCCATATCTGCAGAACAGCATTGCCATGACAAAAATTTAAATGTCAGGAGGAATTCAGTACTGTATTAGAAAATGAGACATCTGCTATGGTAGGCCCTGGCAAGGAGTGATGTTCTCTAATTGAAATGCCCAACCTCTAGTGGGTTTCTACTCAATAAACATCCTCATTGTTGGTGAAATTGTTACAGACAGAAGCTTCCAAGTTAGAGAAGCCAGCAATAAGCTTTGCTTCTCTACACAGAGAAAAAATCTGGGCCTCATACATAGTTCACAGGATGAGGACAATGAAGGAGACAAGCAAAGACAACTGTATTTATTCAGAGAGAATGGATGAACTTCATTCCTCTCCTGAAAACTACTTCTATTTCCAATATGGACGTTGGCTGAGTGGTTAGATCAGAAGAGTGCTGTAGCATCTGGTTTGCAGTTATGCACAGCTACTTGAGCTTTATAATTCTGTTTCCCTCATCAGGACTCTAGTACCTTTTTGTTGCAAATCTAATCCCCAGCAATAATATTCTTTAGTGACCTGAAACCTGAAATAGTGTTTTTCCTCTAAAATACCGGTCCACAACTTTTACATCTGATATGTTATCACTGGGAAAGTCTACTGCTGTTTTCACTGAAATACCTAAACAAACTTGAGTTTCTTTCCTTTCTGTATTATACTTTGTTATTTCTAATTTTAAAGAGTGTTACCTGTCCTATTCTTCCTTTTACAATAAATGCAGTGTCATGCCAAATAAAGCCTTTTTTAAGAATGACGTGGAGTCACGGGAAACCAAAATCAGAGAAATGTTGACTCTCCCAACCAGCAGCAAACACACACGAGCTGCAGCACATCGCAAGTGAAGCAAATTGCACACAAAAGCAACAAAAAAGAGGCAACCTGGGAATGGCACAAAGAATCCACTGAAGTAGGAGACAAAACTACAGAACTGCTCAAAGGCTTGTGCTTGCACAATTCACCGGTGAAACAAAAAGCGCGTTGGGATGCAGCAGTTCAAGGCGTGACTCGTGAGCGCCCAGGGCTAATTCCAAAAGGAAGGGTGCAGATGGAGGATAAGCAAAGCGCTTGCTCTTTGACAGAGATCACGTAACTGTTTCCAATGAAATAGAATAAACGTTTCCTGACATCAAAAGCTTAGTTCTGATCAAAACTCGCCCGTGAAAGGAGGCAACAGCAGTGGAACGAGTTATTCTCCATATGCACTTTAAACAGAGAGATGAACCAAAAGGGGAAAGTCACTTTACATAAAAACACGGTTTTACCACCCTGCTTAAAAAGACCAGCAGCAGAATTGGATCATACTTTGTCATCACTGACACTTCAAATATCCTTTTATTTCTTTGTAATCTCTTTCCCGATCGTGTTCGCCTCACGCAGACAGACAAGAAGGGAAACTTGCTCCTGCATTCTGAGTACTTAAAGACCCGTTTCCCTTAAAAGAGAGGAAGTGCTTTTTGAGTACAAGCTGAGAGATACAGATCTCAGATTAGAGAACCTATTTGTTACTCTGATATAAACTTGTTTCTCAGTGGTTTTATGCTCCTAATATCACCTTCAGTTCAGTTAAATGATCTTTTTACTCACTCAGTTATTTTGTTTTACTACTTAATTTGCACTTAATCACATACAATTTTATGATTAGCAATATTGCTACAAGAAGAATGCTTCACGTTTCTATGGCTCTGTCAACTCTGGAATGTTTTTAAAAATCCCATGAACACCCGTCCTGTGTGACCTAGATTTTTGCTGATGAAGCAACTAACGTACAAAAGGGTAGAAAAGAAAAAAAAAGAAAATTTGAGTTTCTTGCTATGAGCCATGCAATTACCACAGGATTATTCCCACTTCATTGTCTTGTCTTGCATTGTCTTGTCTTGAATCGTCTATGAATACGTTTAATTTACAATCATGTTCTGCTTGAGGGTAAGGGCTTAGGGCTTACACTAGAGGAAAAAAAGCTCAGAAATACCTTCAACTGAAGTTGCTTCACAAGGAACATCACAAGCAGTTCACACCATTTTTTAGATGTTACATTTCAATGGCCAGATATGTCCTCCTGATTTAATTTAAGGGAAGATACACGAGGTGACAGTAATGCTTCCAACAACAAAAGACCCTGTTAAGCAATTATATCACCGAGGAAGCTTTGACAAGGGGAGTGCCCCTCCACAACCTTAAACAGCACAGAGTTTTAAGTCTGAATTTCTTTCTGTTTTGCAAGATCCTTTTACAACTCATGACAGATATTCAAATTCAGAAAGGGAAGCAGCACACTGATATAAATTATCAAGTACTTAAAAGTGTATTTCAGAGCATGAACAAGGATGTTGAACTGAGGTGGCACAAAGAACTTTAGCATTTCCAAACAAATTAGACCTAAACTTTATCATCTTTCAGTCCTTCAAATGCCACCTTTTAAATTACAGCCAGTATGAGACCACACTGGACATGGAGACCCTCAAAGCTGTCACATCCCATGATCTGCAGGCAGTAATGAGAAATTTAAGTTACTGATGCATTCACAAATCCAAAGTGCAAAGTTCAGGATTCAGACCAACTATTTCCTGGCCTTCAGAAGTTCTTCATTTAAAGATAAGTTTGGTGTTCTGGTTATTCTGCAGCTATTATCTTGATTTTACCTAGCTACCATTAGAAAATGGGGCAAAACTTCATTTAACTTCATGATATCCACAAAGGTCCATAACTTGAGACTTATGAGACCACCTACTTCTGCTTCTATTGTTTGCCTTTAAGTAAAACAAGCCCTGCAAGGAACTTTTAAATTGCTCCCACCAAGTCTAGACTTAAAGGTTCTCCACCTTTCTATGCTTTCTGCCTATTGCAACCTAAACTCAGCAATTCTCCTGTCGTGCTGTTCTCTGCTCCACAGCTCTGACTGTTAGCCTTTAGTTACTTGCTGTGCCTGGAATGTAGGATTCTCCCAACAGTTTCCTCTTTCAAGGTCTCTCAAGTTATCTACTAGACCTTTACTGGATTTGTTTTCTGAGAAAACCACAGTTTTAGCCTATATTCTATAAACATATTCATGCTTTTGCAGGGCTCCAATCTATCACCCTTAAGTAACGTCATATAAATGCATAGCAAGGTTCATAGCAATTATTTTAACATATAGACACACATAGAGGAGGACAGGAATAAAGAGATGGTTAAAATAAGAGGTGTGCTTGGAGGTGAGAACTGTAGAATCTAGACTGCATGAATATAAAATGTAAGCACAGGGATAATAGAAAAAAATATCAAGACCTACAGAGACGTCTTGGTAAATGTCAGTGCAGAATTTGACCTTTTGGTATCTATCATATATTCACCTGTCTTTGTTTGGAACTGGTATCTCCAATGTCATTTTGCATTGCCTTGCAAATCCTCTGATGCCTGTTCACAAATGTTGTACTGGGAGGATCCAAGAAATAAGACAGACAACTTTGGCAACTACAGGGACAAAAGTTGCATCTCCAAGTGTCTCAGAACCTAAAAGTTTCTGTCCTTTGGCATCCAAGGTGCTGTGTGAGCATTATCTACAATTATATTTCATGCTTTTGAACATGGGGATACACATTGGATTCAGGTGGAAAGGAATGCACTTACTTAGCCATGGCACCTGTAAACTTTCATTGACTTCAACTGCCTGAACTGACAGTTTTTTTGGCAAAAATAGGTTGTTGTCAGTTACTCAAAAAAAAATTCCCATTTTCTAAGATTTTTTTTTTGAACTAGCAGTACACTGATAGTGATCCTGAGGCAAACTTGGGCAGCTAGCCCTGCCCACAACACCAAAACTGACACACCAGGGAGGGCCCAGCATGGAAAGGGATGCTTCATTAGCCTTGCAACTTTTCACCTGGTCACTGGAGGAAGACAACGTGAGAAGATTAAAAAGTGAAGTTATTATATTAACAAAAATGGGACCCAGAGGACCTGGATGTGCCCTGATGTTGTGACAGAGTACTGAAACACTGGAGTCACCAAGATCCAGCCAGATTTTACACGATCCCCTTGACAGAGCAGATGCTGTTCAGTCAAGCACTCAGATGGCACCGTGTTCTCACCCACAATTACCAAGCTTATCCCATCAAATGGAGGTTGAGGCCCACATCCAAAGCATGTATTTGGGACTATGTGACAACTCCAGTGTGTATTGCAGAGAGCTCAGATTCTCTGCAAAGCACCAGAGCTGCACTCCAGCTGTGTTTCTGGACTGAAAGGATTTCACCATCCCATTTTTTGCTTTGGCACTGAGTTTTACAGGGGCATGCTGAACTGTATAACAAAGCACCACTGACTGGTAGATGTTGCCTAAAGGAGATTTTTTTAAAATTAAGAGTTATTAAAAACTTCTCCCCTTTTTTTTTTAATTAAGATAGAAGAACATGACCTTCTGACATTGATGACTAGAATAGCACACACAAAGTTGCTGTTGATTTCCCCATCTGCAAGCAGATGCTGTATAAACAGAAGGAAAACATTTCCAGAGAAGCCCAAATCCATTTTCCACAGAGGTATAGGAACATTCTTTTTGTTTTCTATTCAAGGGAGTGGAGAAAGGTCTGAAGGAGACAGAAGCTGCTACAGATATGATCAGCTGGAGCTAATCTTGTCTCCAATGAGCGAGTTGCTTGATCAGTACTCTAAGTGCTCTGTTATTGATGCTGAAAGAGGCACCTCTCCTGGAAACCAAGCAGGTACTGCAGTACTTCAGGGCCTCTGGGCACACTTTTCTGAAACCCTCTGGAGGATGTGGGTTTAATTTTGGGGGCTTTGGTTGGATTTTGTTTGCTTTTGCTTTAATTTGTTGGTTTGTTTTCAGTTTTTTTTATTTCCCTCCCTCCAAAACAAGATATTCCACCTATAAGGTATGTATGTGGAAAGTGGAAGTCTTTTCTCTTTTCAAAACATCTGTAATTCAGATCAATATTTGCAATTTGAGTTTTCCATTTAGTTAGCATCAAAAAATGAAGAGATGCCAAGAAGTTGCTGGTTATAAATTGTAGCACCTCAATAACAAGAACACTGGAATATTGAAAACCCAATAATAAATTTATTTCCTTTCATTTTAACAAATCCCAGGATTTTAATTTTGAAAACAATCTTATAAGAAAATGAATGCAAACCTCCCATAAAATTCCAAAGACCAGCAGACATGATTAATATGGAGAGACAGAAGCACTAAACAAGCAGCACAGTTTGTCTTGTTCAGTCTGCCCAAGATCTGCAGCCCTTCCTCCTTTCTGGTTTCCACTAACTTTGCTAAGCTCAGTTTCTTTGCTCCTGCAGCCTGAATGTGTTTTGCCTTTCTCAGCAGACCATTTCCACAGGCTGTGGCTCAAGCCCTGTCTGGCAGTGTCACCCTCTTGCCCCTCAGGACCTCAACTATTGATTTATCTGCTATTGAAAGTCTGTAAAAAGCAAACCTGCTTTATTCAAACATCCTGAAAAAAACCAGATCTGAATACACACATATTCAGGAATCTGAGGAAAGAGTGGAGGGAAGATGATCAATCATGCCAGCTGCTTTTGTGGCAGTTAATAATTTTGGTCAGCTCCAGCTGCTGTGCATCTTGCTTCAATAGAACTATATTTTGACTGAGACCTTCTCCTTGCTGCAGCAATCCATCTGCAATCGATAGATTACCTGACTGCAGGCACCCCTGGGATGCACTGGTCAATACACATGTGCAAGGAGTGCTTTCTTCCAGAGCTAACTGTGGATAAATTCCTGCTGTCCACATCCACCTCAGCACCCTCTAACAACTGCCCTTTATCCAGAGCTCCCATGCCTGACTATTTGAGAGCTCTATTTATGGCACACTGACACCAATCCTCCACCCCCCAGAAAGACCTCACGTGCTTTGCTTGTATCACTTGGACATAAGCAACCAATTCAGAGAAAATAAAGTGCCTTCAAATATATTTAGGTTGTTTTTCAATTTGTTAAAACAAATGGGATGTATCCAGTTTTCAAAACTAGTCATATTTAGAAATTTACCCCCCTCTCTAGAGGGGTAGAACAGTTAGCACATTCTGCATCCTCATACCAACATTTGGTTAAAAAACTACCAGTAGTCACCTATCCCTTGACATAATTTTACATTATTTTATGGAAAACAAATGATATGTTATGATAAAGAAAACCTGAATATACAAACATTGTGGGCCAGACCCTTCTCAGCTTGTACATTTACCTTCCTCTAAGACTTTGGTAAAGGACCTCTTATCCTGTTTGCTGCTTTTCCATCAGAGCTTTTCACTGACTTGTCTGAAGGACTAAGGATATTTGATTAAATTTCTCCATTAAGTAGCTTCTGCTTGAAAAAATATTAACTCAGAGTTTACTTCCTGGTTCAGAGCACATCTTCTCTGTTCCTACATGGGTGGACCATCTTTGGTTACTGATTTCCAGAACTGGTGTGGTGCTGCACCCTCCCAAATGACATACCTTCAAAGTGGTTTTATAACAGCAGTTTTCTGAGACTATAAATGGAAATGCAGAAGAAGCCACAACAAGTAATTTTGAGAATTTGTGCCAAAATATGAATGTTTCAGGCAAACATGTGGAAGAGATGATTGCTCCCTATGTGCAAAGCCTTTCCTACTCAGTAAAAATCAGTTCATTTGGCCACTGTCAGTCTCCTGGTCCACCTGAGCCAAGGTGTGCTCAGTCTGCATTGATGGCCACAGCCTTCATTGTACCCTGGTTCTGGAGCTCCAAGAGGGATGACAGCACTCAGGCTGCCAGAAATTTGCTGATGGTAATTAGTCAAACAAAAAGAGAAAATTCTTGGTTCCTGATGGCCAGCCCAAGGACATCCTCCCTCCCTCCCCCAGACTCAGAGACACTCTCTGTCAGAAGGGGCATTTCAGGCTGTTTTGCACAGACCAGAACACTTGCTTCCCAGACTCCCTCTGATTTCTCCCCTCTGTCCCTCCCTTCCTTGTGATGCAGAGAAAAGCATCTGCCTCTAGGATAGCTCAGGACATAACAGTAGCCCCATTCTTGCCTTTCTGGCAAGGAAGGAGGGTTAGGTGCTTCAACAACACATCATGCATGGGGAGTGGGAGGGGGGAAGGGATGAAAGAAGGCAGCAATTTCTGACAGCGTGTGCCATTTGGGTGCCTGTCTAACACTAATTTCAAGACAGAATAATAAAAATTTACCACTAACACAATTTATTATCTATTTGCATTTCAGTATCTTAAAAATAGAGCAGACAAATCATAATACATGATGTCCCCAGTGATTTCCATTCCCTAATTGCACAGATAACTTGCTTGATTAGGGCTGTGCTTTGTACAACAGGACTAGCTGGAACACAGCAAGTCTATTTACTTCAGAAGTGCTCTGGATATGATTAGCAGGAGTGCATAAATGTACATTAGTGCATATTAATGCAGCAACTAATCTAGACTGTGGACAGAAACAATACATATTGTATTTTTCCACCCAGTATGTTTCTATTTGAAAATTCCTTCCACAACAAGTGCCTCTGAGGTACTTACTTTAATTTTCCAGTTGCAATTTGTAATTACCTTAGATTGATATGTCTGTTTTTCTAAATAAATTGCTTTACTGGCAAAAATCTGCCCACTTTGTAAGCAGATTATATCTAGTGCCTCACAGCACACTTAACTTCTTTCTCATTGGGAAAGGAGGGTTTCAACTCCTTGGTGCCAGGAGTTTTTTTTATTTTGTTTTTAAATACATCAAGGACATTTTCTGTCCAGAAACAAAGCTGCCCTGTAAATGATGGGGATGGTTCTGACATCCATCTTCTAACTAAGGATATTTGCATTTTTGGGACTTCCACTGTGCTCTCTGCAGCAGTGAGAAGTAGCTTTTGTACACAAAAACTGGCACCAGAAGGAAGCTATGGTTTATAACTCTGTTGTCTAATGGTGCACTCGTCACCTTTTCTATGACACACAGGCTAATTACTCACCATGACAAATATTTACCATGCAACATAGGAAATACAATAAATAATATTTCTGATGCAAGGGGAAAGTCATTAAATACCAGAAAATGGAGAGGGAGTTCAATCCTTTTGTCTGTGATGCCTTCAGGCCCCTGCACAGCACTGCAGCTGAACTACAACCTACAGGACACCCACCACCACTTGCCAGAAGAGGGGCACCCCTCAGCAGGACAAAGAACACTGCTGATGAGTTCATGTTCCTGAGCCATGGACAGTGTGTTTATTTCAAGAGGGATGAAAACTAAACCTCACCCCAGCTTTTCAGACTTTGCAAAGATAGACTGATTTCAGTATCATGTTTCACTTTACATTTGAAAGTGCACCATCCCCTCAAGTCTTTGGAGGTCATGCCCTCTTCCCCAAGTTCTTTTCACCATTATTTGTTGCCAATAGAAGAGTCAATGATTGTTTTATTTATCTTTTTTTAATGTAAGTGTCTGTAAGTTTCTGTGTTTTTCATACTACCCAGAGAGGTCTTGGCCATGCTTTAGTGACATTTGGTGATTGACAGTAAGCATGGGGATCACCTCCAATAGAATTTTCTATACAAACATACGGGGATTGAACAATCTTCTGTTCAAAAAGTAAAAAAAAAGATGATTTAAACCCCCAAATATAAATCCCCCAAAAAGGACAAGATGGGTTTGGTAGTTGCTGACTGTACAAACTAGACAGGCAAGGTTTCTCTTCCTTCCTTTCCTCAGAAGGAATGTGCCCACCCTCCTTACACTGGCATCACAGAATATTCTGGGCTGGAAGGGACTGAACTAGGATCAAAGTTCAGCTCCTAGTTCTGCACAGAACAGCTCCAAAAATCCACCATGTACCCAAGAATGTTCTGTGAGCTCTGGCAGGCTTGGGACCATGAGTGCTTCCCAGAGGTGCCTGTTCAGTGCCCAGCCATCCTCTGGGTGAAGAACTTCTTCCTAATATCCAGCCTAAACCTCTTCTGACACAGCTCCAGGCCCTTCCCTCGGTCCTGTCACTGGTCACCACAGAGAAGAGCTCAGTGCCTGCCCATCTGCTTTCCCTCATGAGGAAGCTGGAGACTGGGGTGAGGTCTCCCCTCAGCTGTAGCCAGCACACACTTACTCCAACCACTTGCATTCCTCCTAACCTGCCTTCAGTGAGACACACTGTACTGTAAATTCTCAGATATTTGCTCCTTGCCTCTTGCTAACCAAGTTTCACTGCTGGCAGCCAAATGGATGATGCCCAGATTTCATGAGAACTGGAGCTTGGCAGATTCCTGTTCTGCTGGGTACCTGACCATGTCAATCTGTGGCCTTGCCAGAACTCAGCTGGGCAATTTCCTGAAGGTGAACACCAATACCAGGTCACCAGAAGGTGCCTGATCACAAAGACTGTGCACTGTGTGCATCGTGTATCACGGGGCCATGGCGGTGTGGGAAAGGATGGTCATGCAGCTCAGGAGGACACTTTGGAAAGGAATTGTCTTCAGATCAGTGCAGCTGGCCAGGCTGATGCTTTGGGGCTGTGACACACTTCAGGCCAGCCTACAGCTCAGCACAAGGAGCAGGCTGGAGGAAGAAGCACCCAGCACTTTGTTTAACTGTAACCAGAAGAAAATGTCTTACTCTCTGCCTTCAGAACAGTAGTTAGATTAGAGACTTGGAAATTGTATAGCCTTTCTGACGAGATACTACTCTGCAGTATCTATCATTTAGTTTTCAATTTCTTTCCAAGAGTTATGGGTCAATGGCTAGAGTCAAATATAACCACTTCTTCATGCTTATGGTAATTACTAACTCCCACTTTATCACAGTGCCTTTTATCTGAAGTATCCCAAAGCATTTTACAAATTCAGCAACACATCAACATTGGACCTGATCCAAAGCGCATTAGGGTTAATGAAGTTAATATACAATGTATTATATGCATGTAAACATTTCATAAATTGCTTGCAATAGCATAATTACAGTTGAGGGCATCCAAACAGCCTTAACTCTGCCCTATAGTGATGGAAACAATAAAAAAGAACAACTGGATGAATCTTCCAAAAGCAAGCTGTATTTTTTTTTGTAGCTAATTCAAACTAAGGCCATATTTAAGTATTTAAATAATAATTAATGTGTACTGTTGGCAAAGGACTGGGTTTAGGTTATGTGTGCCACTTAGCTGAACATTCCCACTCTTGTGATTTTTACAGTTTGACTGTCAGGCTGAATTTCCCAGATTGAATGCAATTTATCAGATAGACTTTGAAAGAAATTATTAGGGTAGAAGAGATGACAAACACTAGTTCAATTTTAACACCGTATTTATCTAACTAGTGATCAAAATGAGCCTAGGCACATCAGTGTGCCATCTTGACACCTTCCAGAACACTTGCTAATGCATACTGCCCCAGGGAGTCTTTAAATTGGAGGTGTACTAGGAAAAATATCAACCTCTGCTTCACACCTTTTTTAATGCTCTTTCCCTAAGTAGTCTCAAATGCCTACAGTTTGAAAAAAGACACAGTTGGATGGACACTTCACCCACCTAGTGCAGCAACAGCACTGGGAATCACATGTGTTCAAACAAAGACTTTGAGCTTTACACCAAGACTTTCAGAGTGCTCAGGGTAGCAAACCTACAGATCCATTTCAGCCATCCTTACCACATCATATATCCTAACAAAGGCCCACATTGAAATACCTCATGTCTACCGGTGGGGCTGGAGTTTTAAGTGTGGACACCAGCACTTTAAAGTTGCTATAAATAGTAATTGCAATTTGAAGCTTGAATAGCTTGAAGTCCATCATTATGAACAGTTGTCTGCTATTTGAAATTTGGCTTCCCCTCTCTTAGTGACTTTGCTGGACTTTTGCTGAGTAAATGACCTACCAAGTATTGTCCAGTATGGACTTGTGTTTTCCTCAGCAATACAAGGAAGAGGAGATTGAGAAGAACTAAAAGAGCTGTGGGATAAATGACATTTAATAAACCAAAGCACTCCCTTAAGTCTGCTCTGGGAGACAAAGGGACAGCACTTTAGAACACTGTGTTACGATCAGTGCAGAAATCATTCCCCATACTCGGTGTCTGCTCCTAAAGTGCTTCCACTAGAACAACACAATTCCCATCCTTCTTCCCAGTAATTCACTCAGAGTAGGCCTCAATTCACATGGGAGGGATTACAGTGGAATTGCAGTGCTTGCGAAGTACTTTGGGTTGGCAGCCTCGGACGCCAATGCAAACGCCTGTTCAGCAGAGAATCTCCAAACAGGTATAAAACAATGCAAGCAGATCCCATTTTCTCTACTGAAAGAGCTCAGCTCCAGAAAAGCTTTCCTTCTGCCTTGGATCAGGCTCCCCAGGGACAGCACAGCTTTTCTGCCAACTGGAGCACAAACTGATGCTGTCTAACCCAGCGTGCTTTTTGTGATAACTAGACTTGGAGCATCTACCCACTGCACAGTGACAACTGCCAGCAGCAGCAGCAGCCTCAGCCACTCTGATGTCTGTTCTGAAGATACAGAACATTATCTTGTTACAGAACAATTATAACATTTTGTTTGTCTGGAAAACATCACAGTTCTTCAGTTTTGAATGGAAAATGTTTTCGCAACAGAAATCAAAGCAGAAAGCTTGTACAAAACCCTTCCCGTTCAGATTTGCATTGATTTAATAACTATATGTTGTCCCATCACTTACTAAAATTTTTAATGTAATAATCTAGGCCAGTTTAGTAAAAACTATGAAAAAATTCCCTTAACTTCAAACGCTGCAGAACTTCATAGAAACTGTGTGAAGGTGAAAGGGATAAGAGATGTCTTTTCACCATGAAGATGGAGGAAGGGGGACCCAGACAGGCTGTGCAGTTTCCACACTTGAAAGTTTTCAAGGTCTGCCTGGTTAATGCCCTGAGCAGCCTTGTCTCACATCTAACACTGCTTGGAGCAGGTTGGAGTAGGGGTCCCTTTGAAGCTGAATTATCCCACGATCCTGTGGAAGTAATTGTCTGACATAAACATAAGACAAAATAACTTCAAAGTTAGTATGGGATTATCAAGTATTTGATAAGAAGTGCATTTGAGTTGGAAAAAATCTCCCTCTGCTTTTCAAGCACAGAAGGCCAAAGACCTGACCGATAAGGGCAAAAAATAATGATACAAGCTAGCCTTTTACCATGGGATTATCGCAACTCAGATGTTCACAACATAATTAAAGATCTTTATAATGGACACATTAATGAACTACACAACAATTCCTTTCTAAATTTAAAGGCTTAAGAGTTGTACCAGATACAGGCAACATCAGCAAACCCGTTCTGAGTGAGTGGAGTCCTGAAGGGATCGGTTCAATAACGAGGCACCTACAGCTGGAAACACTTGTGAAAGTGCTGAGCACACAAAGATTATTTCAGCAGTAAGATGAAAAAGTGAGTAGGTAAACTGGTGATNAATGGCTACCAGAAATCTCCACAGCAGCTGGGGTGTGGGAAATGGGGCTGTGGAGAAGCAATATGATATTTTAGTACTGCAGGAGAGCGAGAGCACTTCCTTGCCAACAACTGGGTCAAAACAACCCACAAGGAATGGGGTGTCCTAAACCTCATAGTTCTGTCCATTTACACCACGGCCCCAAACCAGAATATTGCAGGAAAAAAAGCCCTTCCTGGCCACACCACTTGACAGCTACTTACAAGGAGGACAAATCTACTGCATTTGAGGCAGGTGGTGCCAGTCCATCTTTGTGGGCAGTGGTGTGACCTGGCCTTGCCCGCCCTGGCATGTCAGGGGAGGGAGATCCATCTCACCCCTCCCAGGTATCACTCAGGCTGAGCAGTTCAGCAGGGGTTTTTGCTCACATTAAAGGCTTGCAAATGGTGCTTCTAATTGAATTACAAATTAACTCATTATCAGATACAGTAAGTAATTTCTTTAAATTAAGTGGAGATTAATTAGAATAGCTGGGCAGAACAACTGAAGCAAAATGGTCCCACCCCCACCATCAACACCTAAACCTGTCAAATTATTCTAATCTGACTGAAATTGATTTGGGATTATCAAGCACATCTGTCAAACTAGAATCAAAATCCTTCAAAACCTAAGTTATTCTCCTAATATTAAAACTTAGGTATTTGGAGCCTACAACACTTGAGAATATCCTCAAAATAAAGAGCTGTTTACTAATGTTTCCTGAAAGAATGGATTCAAACATGCATTCAGGTGCTTATGAAGGGCACACTTGATTGTTGCTTTAGTAGGTTAAAAATCACAATATAAACCAGCCCCTACTATCCTTTGAAACTTTATTACTTCTGAAATAGTTATTAGTACCAGATTACTATTCCTTGGTAGCTGATAATTACACTGAGCTTTCCTCAGGTTGTACAAATGCATTCATGGTCACCACCAGTGACACTGCAGCTTTCAAGGTTATCCTTCATAGCATGACACTGTGTCTATCTGTGGAACAGAATGAGACAATAAAAGTGCTAAAAAAAAAATCCCAGAGCCAGTATTTTTTGGAACAGAACATTCAAATACAGTAATTTTTAAAATCTGTTCCTAAAGGAGGAAAAAAATGGTCAAGCATTATAAATCATTATTAGCAACTGTAACATTAGGGACAAAGCCAATTTAGAAATAATCCATCAACTGATCAAGAATTTTCTTTCTCCTCCCATATGTATAAGCAGTGCCACATGAAATCACCCAAAGCCTTACAAATAGCATTTCTACCTGCTGAAAAATAATCCATTAAAGTCTTTTCATGTGAGCCACAATAAAGTACATCATGATAAACTGTATTTTAATTGGAGACTATGAAAAGGAAATTAATTCCACCAATAACCTTCTGTGATAAGGAGACACAGATAATTTGATGCCAGCTTGGTCTTGTAACTCTAACTTCCCAAGGAAAACTGGGATTCAAAACACCATCATTTATAATCCCAGAAAGGGATGCAGTAGGGTGGGCCTGAGAAACATATGACAAGCAAGTAAAATATTAATTAACACCTCAAAATGCCAGCTCTCCAGCAACGAACAATAACCCAGAGGACTGGGAGGGGCAAGAGGCTGGTAAAAGGCAACAGCCTTTCCCAGAAGGGCTCAATTTTCTGTACAGTGACCAACACAGAGCTGACAACAGAACAGACACCATCAAAAAATTACTGGGAAAAATTGTGCCCCCTGCAAGGACTTTCCCACACACCCTTGTTGCAAACCCAGAACTGCCCATGGGGAGTGCTGAGCACCCAAAGAGACTCTTTGGAGGATTTACAGGGAAAGGAAGGCAGGTCAGGATTCTAATATCCCCTGGGTTCTCATGCCAGGTTATGAAATTATCTTTATTCAAACAACATAGCCAGAAGTTGAAAAAACATTTAAATCACATCTTAGATAAAACAATCACAGGAGAACAAATTTGAGTGAAGAACTGGGTGACAAATGATGCAAAACTTGTTTCTTTCCCTTTTAATGCAAATTAAAAAGGTATATAAACATGACAACTGCCATGTCTGGTCTGTGGGGATACAGCCATATCTTGGCAAGTCCCCTATGGCCTCCTTATCATTATGGAACTGGAAACATTTAAGGAAGACATTCGCCACCACTCTGACAAACCTGCTTATTCCCATCCTCACACCTAAAACATATGTGTGTGACAATGCAGGAGCAGCAAGGATAAAGTAGGTAAATTGGAGTCAAACAGCAGGAATCCTCACTTCTGAAAAAGAATGGGCAAGGAAGGGGGTTAGAGGAGTTAAAAATGCTAACTGTAAGGCAATTAAAATTCTCTATAAAACTATCTGTGGTACCATATTAGAAAGCAGGCCATTTTCAGAGCCACTAGAAGAGGTACCATAAATTAACTAAATGACACACTAAAAAGCTTAAACTTAAAATCTGCTAATCCCCTTAGACTCAGCCTCTAACAATTTTGCAACAGGAACTGCAGCTCCTTTTGACAGAAACAGTAAATCATCCCCTCAAGCAGCATATCTTACTGCAAAATAGGTATGTAGGAAACTATATCTGTCCCAGTCGGTTTAGAACAGTGTTTTAGAGCAGCTCATGATTATATTTTAGAAGAACTTTTTCCCCACTTAAAAATTCCATCAGTTTTAACGTTAAATCCAGAGATAAACTGGGCACTTAGAGATATTAGAGGCTTTTTCAGTAGATGTTCTAGACATTTTGCTACCTTTCATGTTATTCTAGAGGCTAGTTAAGCTTATTGTTTGAAGTCCAAAAGCTTTTGGAAATTGATGTCTAGGGCTAAGCTTAAATCTTTAAACACTTTTCAAAAGCAAGATTCATTCAGAGAGCCAAACAGTCTTAGCAGTCAGCCTTTTCAACAGGGCCTATTTGCAAAGATGGATCTAAAATAGATTACTTTATCTGGCTGTTCCAAAGAAAGTCATTTTCAGAAAAAAATTTCTCTAATACATCAGTCTGTTGTATTCACAGAAAGTAGCAGTTTCTAATTTGTCCTTCATACAGCTGCAAGTGCAGTGAGGATCTTAAATTCTTAATCTTAGTGGGGTGAGAGGTAAAGAAGGGAAATGCAGATGTAAAATACTGAACTCATTTATTTGGACAGTGGATGAAGCAACAGTGATACGTTTATTGATTTGCTGCTCCACTAATTAACATAGTGCTTTCTGTCTTCGAGTTTTCATCCAAAGATTGAGCTGTTTAAGACAGTGTTTGCAAAGTCACTTCTCAGAGATGCCACCTTAAAGCAGAGCAAAAGCTCTGTAATTTCTGGTTTTAATTGGCAATGAACAGGCCAGTTCTCTGAAGACTGCAATCCATGTACTCTGAGAGGCACAACAATGTAGAAAGCAAGACGAAATAAAACGTTGTGTGTTTGTTTCTAAGGAGCAAACACATGGGAGCAGGATCCCAGTGTGGAAAACAGTTCCCATCACACACACATCAGACCTGCATCCCTCCTCAGACATATTCCTCCCCCTCTGTGATGCACCCTGGCATGACCAGCAAGTTAACAAATACTTCGCTCACAAGTACAAGAGAGGAAGCAAAAAATGGGGTCCCAGAAATTAAGAACACATTTCCATTAAATTCTACCAGGCTTAACAAGGCAGCAGCTCATTAATTTCCTGAGATCTGCTCGCTCATAGCCACAACAAACAACTACAGCTCAAACAGCAGCAATGGAGAGACAATGCTCTTCATGGTATTTTCATGTCTCCTGGCATCAAGCCTGTGTTTATTAACACAAACTTGTTTTAAATGACCTTTCCACAAGCAGCATCTCAGAAGGCAGAAGAGAAGTGATTAAGGTCTCCATGAGGCTGAAGTCCAGCTTGTTTTCTTAACTCCTGACTTTTCTCAGCAATTACTTAGAAAATTCTCTTTCATTCAGAATATCAGCACATACCCCTGACCTTTGTTCCTTGCTACATACAGATAGTTAACCCACCAAAGCAGTACTTTTACACCATGAAAGAAGAAAACAAGACCACTTCCTGGGAATTAATCTACTCCCTGGATGGCAGAACACACAGTCTCAGTTAATAGCCCCAAAAAAGGCTTCTGATAATACTGTCTCATTGCCAGCACTAAGTCATGATAGAGGTCTTGCCCTTACAAACACATCTACAGAAGCAGGGCTCAGGGCCCTTGCAAAACTTGGAGGGCAAGGACAAAGGCAAAGAGCTTTCCTTTCCCTTCCCCCTGTTTCAAGGAAAGAAAGGGGTGATAAGGATAATAAATCCACTGGGCTCTGAAGAATGTGCTGCCCATGAAGTGGTGTGAAGCCCAGGGATTTCTAAACTAGACATCTGCCTGAAGGACACATCTCACTGCTCCTAAACAAACAGCCCTGGCACAGGGCCCTCTGCCCACAGACTGCTGGATGTAGGGGTGGTCCCCATGGGGAGAATTCTTCCTCTGGTTTCTGCCTCTCCATTTTTTTTTATTATTATTTTTTTAAATATATATATATATTTTGCCATAATTTCTGGCAACTGAGAGAGCTAGAGGACCTGGACATAGAGAGGTACTTTAACACCTCAGTGGATACCCACCTAGTACTGCTGTTTGGGTACAAAACTGAGGAGCAAACCCAGCCACCCTGGAGTACATGACAATTTGCTCCAAAAGACATCACAGAAAATGATTGGGAGCCTTGTGCTAAGGGGCACATATTTTAGTTCCAGGTAAGCCTCTTCCACAGGAGTTGGAACTTCTATTCATGCCCAATACACTTCAAATGAACTACGTAAGTTTTTTCCTGATACAATTTAATCATATATTCCTTATATTAACAGCGAAATGAAAACTTTTCCTTATGTGCCAAGAAGTCCATTTGCAACTAATTAATTCTCAAAGTTTTTTTGCTGGTCTTTCTACTTACAATTTTACTTTTCAAAAGAATAAAATACAACTTCTTTGATTAAAACAATATGCAGAGCCTTTTCACTGAGAGTAGAATTACAGTAATGTTGTGACAAGATGGACTCTACGGGTGTTTAATAAAATTGCAACCTCAGGTAGGATGAACATGTGTCAATATTATAAGAAGAAAATGAAGAAAAAAGCATGTGGGAGAAAAAAACCACAGGGATAAAACAAAATAGTTGTGACCACACATTGGGATTCTACAATAATCATATTGGGATTTTACAATAATCTCAAATACAGCAACTACACAGGAACCAGTCAACAAAATGATCCTATGTTCCATTTATGTGTATCTACACTATAATCACAAAAAATCTTACAAATCTTATCTAGAAAGAACTCAAGGAATCCCTTTGTCCCTCATCCTGCTGGATTCAGCAGTATTTCCAAGGGAGTGGATTGGGGAGGAAGAGGTAACTGCTTTTATAACCATCAAGATTTCTCAACAGATGAACAGTGACAAGTGGGTTTCTTCTCTGTACATTTTATTTTGCAGATAGCTGATATAAAAATGGCACCAAAAAAAACCCACCCAAAAAACCCCAAATATCTCCAGACACTTGAGAATTACAGAGCCTGGTGCAGCCTCTGCACACACTGGCTCAGGAGGAGATGTCTGCAAGCAGCAGCCTCAGAGAGACCTGACTGAAGATCTCGGTGGATGCAGAGGAGCAGTGTCCTGGTGCTAGCTCAGAAACCACAGCTTTACTTGGCTGACCAAAACTTTAGTAAACATAGGTGGGAATTTATACCCTGGGACAAACTGATTTTGACCCATCTCCATTTTGGATCAACTTTAATCCACAAAGTAGGCATCTGTGTCCAAAAGGCCACTAACCAGAACTTACACAAACACTAGAGGACAGGTTGTCCTCCAGGGAGTGAATCCTCTGCCCCACATGCCTCCTTGTTTGCCTCAATGACCCCCATCTCACACAGGAACCCACCAGAATTCTTAGGTAAGGGATTTCTTTCCCCTGCAGCGTTGAAGGAACTTGGATGCTGATCATGTCTATCCACACAATACTCACCAAACAGAAGCCATCCAACAACCCTGGGCTGTAAAGCAGCTTTAAATAAAACAGTTGAAAAAAACTTCCTTTTGTTGGGGAATTAGGGAAAACCTCCATGCTACAGCCTCCCAGAAGCAGGCACCTATAGAAGCCTGCTAAGAACACAACCAGTAAAAGGATTTATGCCAAATGTAAAAGGATTTATTTTTCTGGCTAGCAGCACAATTGCATTTCAGGATATGACTGTGTGAAGATGTCAACTATTTGTTTGTCTGTCTAGCAGACGTGTTCCTCAAGTGTAAACGTACCTGTGGCCATGCCAAAAATGAAAAATTATTTTCCCCCTTCCCAAGTCCTGTAAGTTTTACAGAGCCAACACAACAGCAGGCAAGCCAGATTTGAGTCCCCTCACACAACAAGGAGAACTGTTTGCTAGGCTGTATTTTGTCACACCTGCACAAGCACACTGAAAAGGCAGGTGTAAACAGAAGCTGTAATTTGTCCTGCTGGTGCTGATGCATGGGAAGGCAAAAAACCCAGCTTGAGCTAGAGCCTCAGTTGAATGCACAAGGCTGCCAGGTAGAAAAACAAAAGCATCTTTTCAGTCCCAACCTGCATGTATTTTATATGAAAATCACTAAGGCATAATAAATATGGAACCCCACAAAGAAAGTTTTTTTACAGTCAATTTTCAGAGGAGAGCTGCAATTTCTATAATGAACATGCATTAAACCCTCCATAAAAAAGTTAATTAAGAAAATGAGTTTGTTTTTTCTACTCAAAATAAGTATTTTGCTGTTTAAAAATACAGTTTGTACAGTAAATATGGTTTGGCAAGAAAGGTTTTTTGCAGAGCTCTATTCATATAGATAACAGAGCTCTTTTCCAGCACAACTTATAACAAATTTAGATACTCTATGGATGGAAACAAAATATGAATTAAAAAAAAAAGGCAGTACATGAAACACCAGAAGATCATAAAAAAAGCAGAACAGAGATGGGCAGAAATGGCACAAAACCCTTGGGAAAAAGAAAGGTCAGATATTTGCTATTAAAATGAATTACTAAAGTGGATTCTTTCCCCCATCTTGCATTACAGCTAGTTTCAGTAGAAGCAGAGGACTCCACAGTTTTTCCACTGCTACTTTGGAAAAAAAAAGGTCTTTAAAGGACCGAAGGTTTCCTTTTTCAGTCACGCAGATCAAGAGGGAGACTTTTGAAACCACACTCAAATAATTCTGTATTGGTAGTTTCCAAATTTTCTCTAACTTATTCAAGAAAAGAAATCATGACAGTGCCCTGAAACAGAAGGCAGTAAATAAGGCTGTCACAGAGGTGACAAAGAAAAATATTGAACAAGGTTGAGAGAAAAACTTGTGTATGGTTTGACATAGACACCACCTATATGGAAGAAGGGCTACAGATTAAAAGGGTCTTAGCTGCAACAGAGAAAGAACAGGAAGAAGTCAAAGAAAAAATCTTGTATTGTTAAGAGAGGAGAAATACAGAGTAAACCTCTAAAATGGGGAAAAAAAGGTCCTAAACTTTACAGCAGTTCATAGTTGGAAAGGAAAGTGCAAGTTTTGCCAAAGAAAACAAAAAACCCTTTGGGGTGCTGCAGACTTAGTGCCAAGCCCAGAGAAGGAAAGGGAGCCACAGCCCATCACTGAGGCTCCTGGTCACCAGCAGTAGTGGATAACTTCCCAAGGGAGGGCTGAGAAGCCCCTCACCTCTGGGCAGCCAGCACTTGTGCTCTGCAGCACAAGGAATGAGATCCTTGAAAAGATGGCAGCTGCAATGGCTGTGATGGTCTCTCTATCAATACCTCCTTCCCCAGCTGCAAGTAAAACTGGTTTCTAGCCTACTCAACAGCTAAAGATTAAGTTTACCTCAGGTATAGCAATGGTGGGGTGGGTTCACCAGGACAGAATTTTGTTGGGACCAAAATTCTGTTCCCAAAACTAATTTTTTTTTTTTATTTTTTATGACCACTTGAGGAAGCAAAATGAGCTGACAGCCTGCAAACATGATGAACTAAGAGTATGGAAAGACACTTATTTTGATAGCATCCAGAAAATGAGACATCCTCACGTGTAGCTCAAAGAGCCCCTTTGACCAACACCCCCCAGACAGGCAGCGCCCAAGTGACCAAACCCCAGCCTGCTGCCTGAGAGCACAATGCACACCGAGCCCAGAGCAGCACATCACAGAGCCCTGAAGAGCAGACTGGAGCATACCCTGGGACAGGGCTCAGAGTCATTCTGGTGCCTCCAGAGCTCCCTCTTTACACTTGCATCTCCTCCAGAGGCAGCACACAGACACCCACTTGCTCCTTTTCTCTTTGGTTTATTGTGTAACACTCCAAACAAAGGAGAGTGAGCAGGGTCTCAGCTGACACCAGGCAGGGAGGCACACACCCCCCTCCCCATTAAACTGGGAATATCAGTGTAATTGTTTTAGCTATATCATTTTACAAAGCACAGAATTTCATTCCAGTTGTCAGGTGACTAAGAAGGAGCTCTAGCTTGCTCTCATTCAATGTCTTTTTCTTTCACAGTCAAGAAACCAAATCTGCCTGCTACTCCCTGGGAGCAGGCAGCTCCCAGGCCCCACCTGAGGCTGATTTAGAGCCAGTGGGGCAGGTGGAGGCTGCGTGGGTAACGCAGCTTGAAAAGGGAACTTTGTAGGCAAAACACTCATTGCTCGTTCCAGAGTGGAAAGGGGAAATAATTTTCTCATAATTTAGCTGTTTTCCTTCCCTTACCCTTACTCCAGCTTTACTTCTTAGCCTGTTTTTCTTTTTACATCAAGCACTTCTATAGCTCCAATTTCCTGAGAAGGAATAAGCTTAAATGAAAACCTAAAGTCACATTTTAGACCTAAGTGAAAAATGCGTGGTTTACTCTGGTAAATTAAAACCTCTATTCAGGAATTGTTGGTATTTTACCAATTGCCTTTCACAAAACATTGACTGAAATGAACATTTGCTCATGAGCTGATGGGAAAACCTTCTCATCAGTGTGTTTTGCTTAATGAGTCTGCTGGACTCCAGGAATCCAACTTGGCCACACCACCAGCCTTGCTCAGTGATAGGCATTTGCAGGTGCTTTGGGGAACAAGAACAGGAATAAGAACTTATGAAATCACCTTCCCCCTATGCAGAGGTTGCAATCCTTACCTGTTAAAAGAGCAGGTTCCATGGTGTTGGTCTCTCACAAAGGTGTTTTAGGATGTTTATGGGAGCCTTTGTGTCCCAGGGCTTCTTCAGATGTGGATTTGAGTTTTTTCCATGTGTTAAGGTCCTATCAGAAATGTCTCTTCAAACGAGATATTTCTTATACAAATGTTCATAGAAAGTCATAAATAATATTAATTTTATTTAAAAAGAAGTGTTCAGGTCCTTCTGCATGTAGTTTCTCTGTAAATGCAGGGTGACTGATTCCCCTGCAGGGAGGCACCCAAAGCATCACTGAATTCTTTGGAAAATTAAAAGAACAGGGAAAACTTAGGCTGATTTCCAAACAGGCAAGTTCAGTCCACAGATGGGGTGCTTGTGAAGCCTTCCCACTAGAACTCTCCCCTCTCACACATGCCTGATCTCAATGCTGGGGTAATTAATTCTCATGTCCTAGCAACACATCTTCCCCCTCATTACCAAGACTGTGATGATACTGCACAGTGCCTTGTCTAGTCTATTAAAATGCAGATTTTGTGACAGAAAGACCTTCAGCACCCAGAACTGCCAGTCCAGCACATTTCAGCTCCTGCTGGTGCTGTTGGAGTCTCCCACACGTAGGGAGCAGGGATCTGTGATGCAGATATCAGGACATTGTAGTCTTCAGCCACTGCTGGCACACAAGCAAATAGAGAGACATTTTTCTTCAGTCTGTTCCTTGCTGTCCTGAAGACAAAGCATCTTTACTGTCCCTTCAAGAAACTCACCATGTGCTTCACTGGAGGAAAAAAGTCAGGAATAATTAAAGAAGACATGTGCTGTCCGAACTTCTGACAGAAGCTTCTTTGATAAATAATTCATCTTAAAAATCTTGAGAGGTATGAATGAGATGGTAAACGAGGTGCTCCTCTCGAGCACACAGGCCTTCCCAGGTGACCTCCCCTGGCACAAGCAGCTCATAATACCCCAGAGGGGGCACAAAGAGAAAAGAATTTCAACAAATTTGTCAATGAAGCTGCCAAGTACAGGCATATGCTATAATGAGGTACTTGAATATTTCACAGAAGACACTACTGTGCAATTCATAAAGTATCAGATAGCCTCCCACAATGAATTCAGGGAAGACGAGGGAAAACATCAGGCTCAACTCTCACCATCAGAACTGAAAAGCACATTAACAAGAGTTTGCACAGTGTGTGTCCTTCATAGAGAATGCAGTAACAAATGTCCATGCAGTTACAAACTACATGATATTACACCATTGAGACCTCAGGGAGCATCCTGCCAAGTTTCTGTCCATCATTTATTTTTAGATCTGGTGGTGTGCACACTTTGAGTGCTCTTAGCCGAAGGTCACATCCAGTGAAGCTTCAGCAACAAGCCATTTTCCATCTCTGGCTTTGAGTTGTTTGATTTAAAATAGTTTGTTATACTTCTGTTCAGGGCATGTATCCACAATAATCAGAAGGGAGCTGAGTCTTCCAGCAATGCTATTCTTTAGCTTTCTCCAGCATTTACTCTTGAACACATGAACTGAAACAACTGCAGTAAAAATTTTGCTCCTTTTAACCTTACATCATTCTTCCTTGGCTCTCTTGACCCCTGTGGAAGGAATGTTTATGACAAATGTATAAAAACTTACTTTATCTATTCTCACAGTTAACAAATAACACTGAATAGTCTTCATAATGGTAAAACATACAACTAACATTTTAACAGAACCAATCTTTGTAAGTCAGGGGTGTTAACTGAAGGGCAGCTCTAGACAAGAATATACAGATCAAAAAAGTGCATGTAATATACACATAAATTATATATACATATTTGGACTAGATTAGCCTGTGTGCAAATTCTTAAGGAGAGAGGATTAAAAAGGCACATTTCTTTGTTGAAGGTACTTTAGATGCTCTCATGCAAAAAAGGTATTTCAAAGAGGTATTGTTATGTGACAGGCACTGCATCAGTGTGAGGCTCAGCTCAGCTCTGTGCAGAGTAAGGGCTCCCACATGGTCTGAGTTTGACAAATTCAAAACAGCAGTAGGGTGGTTCATCAGGAAATGTGAGATGGAAAAGCAGAAAGTATTTGAGTATGGCCTGCAATGAGCAACTCCATGCTCATACTCTGAGATCTCAAAAAAGTTTTCACAGGTTTTTTTCCCATTTGTGTGTTATACGGGTCAATTACTTTAAACTTTGGATATTTTCCCATCTACTTGCCAACCACCACTTAACATAAATACTGATTATTTTTTTTTTATCTCAGAGATCATCTGTCAGACTCTCATAAGGTCTAACTGACCCTGCCAAAGGAAAGCCCCATGCTGACCCTGTTAGATTGCCATTACTTTACCAAGGGGGAAATATTTTTATATCTGATTTTACCTTCTTTCCATTTCTGACACAAGAGAACTCACAAGCTGAATAAAACTTACCTAAATCCACCCTATCAAGGCAGGAGCAAGGGTGTGTAAGATTACTCCCAACCAGATTTAATTAGACCCACTTTGGATAAGAAAACTGAATTAAAAGAAGGGAGAAAGGCAAAAAAACAACCCTTACTCAGTTCCACACAGAAAAGGTTACGTACATAAGCATGTGTCAAAGTTACTTTAAGGACTATTTTTGACTTGGAAATAGGTGTTGCTTAACAGAGACTTTACAGTTTATGAAAGAAAAATATATAAAGACACAGACACGTTCCTGTCTGTGTTTGTATATTTCTGTTATTTAGGCTGAGAAAACAAGCACGACATTTGTGCTGCAGAAGTATTTAACACTTTACACATTGCTAAGAGGGAACAAAGTTTTACAAGTTCTGGTGTAGGAGCCTCTGGCACAGCTGCTCTTGTCTCCCTTCGGTAAGATGCCAAGAATCCTGTTTTAGCTGAGTGTTGAGCCTGGGAAGCCCTAAGGTGCACCTGGACAGTAACCACTCCTGCTGCTTTCAGCTTCTCTTGATCACATGCAGTGCACCTCATCCTTAAAAGCCTAAACACAACTGTGCCTTTGGATAGAAGGCCACAGTCCAACTCCAATTTACTTTTATTTATTGGCTGCCCTGGCCCATCACTAAGGTCACATTACACAGAGATGAGCCCCCTGCTAAATAGCAGGTGATTACACACAGTGATCAAAGCTAATGCTAAGGAAAAGTTCAAGGCTGTTAACAACGAGGCCACAACTAAGAAGCCTTTTATTGAACACCTTCTAATATTCTGAGGATTTTTTTTTTTAATGAGACCAGATAACCAAACTTATAAGGGCACCACAAAACTATTACTGGGTGCCATTTAAATCTTGTAATTTTGCTGACACCTGTTTGAAGAAAAAAATATGGCTAAATTTGGTCACATAAAACAAAAGGAGATTTTTGTTTGCAAGTCAATCCACAGAGGACTTGAAGCAAAGAATTTAGAAAAACTTTTAAAGAAGGGAGTGTCACAGCCACCCTTCCACAAAAATAACTCATGCAATTTATAGTCTCCCAATACTATGTCGTATCTGTGATTCAGACGGGGAGAAATCTAATTTATGTGGACATCTACATCTTGAAATGACAATCTTGAAAATAAGCAGGAAATGTATTTTCTCAAAATAAATTAAGTGAAAAAAATCCACTTCTCTTATGACCATGATGAGGCTGCTTTTACACAGTTTATGTAGGATTTTTGTTTGGTGAAAGAGGATACTCTAAGCTAAAATACAATTATTTTACCAAGAAACATACTCTTGTGCCCTTACAAGAATGTACTGTAAACTGAGGAGTTGAATGCAACAGACATTATTGAGGAAATAATTTTTTCCTCCAGAGAATGTCATATTATGTGTCCTATACAATGCAATACAATTCATTTCACAATGCATTTTCAGAGAAATACCTGGCTATTCACAGAAGTTATGTAATACCAAAGCATTCTATTGTGGAGTGCTTCGATGAGAGGGAAGTGGTGTAAATGCAGGCAGATGAAAAACTGACCTACAAAAGTTTGTATGTCAGCACTGAGGGTGCTGGGCTCAAGCTGGGAGCTGGCAATGAATGGAAACTCTCCCACAGCAGACAGCACAAGGAATCCAAACCTTCCCAATGCATCTGCAAAGTGGGTGTGAGACAGAGAAGTGCACAGCCTGGCAGAGTGAGGGGGAACTGCTGCAAACAGCAGAGAGGAGAGAGCAGAATCACACGGATATGTGGGTTGGAAAAGACCTCCAAGGTCATCCAGTCCAACCTGTGACCCAACACCATCTTGTCAACCAGACCAGAGCACTGCGTGCCACATCCAGTCATTCCTTGAACTCCTCCAGGGACAGTGTCTCCTGCATCAACCTGGGCAGCCCATTCTAATGCTTGAAAACCCTTTCCAAGAAGAAATCCTTCCTGATGTCCAGCCTGAATCTCCCCTGGCACAACTGAAGGCTGTCCTCTCTTCCTGCCCCTGGTTGCCTGGCAGAAGAGCCTGGCCTCCACCTGCCTACAACTTCCATTCAGGGAGTTATAGAGTGATAAGGTCTTCCCTGAACCTCTTTTTCTCTAAACACCACCAGCTTCCTCAGCTGTTCCTCTCAGGACTTACTTTAAATGGTCACTGCACCCATCAATATTGGGAGCACAGAAAATTACAAAAATATGAATTCCACTATGCATCTGCAATGGTAATTGCAATGATGCTTCTGGTTCTTGCAAAAAATTGGTTTGGAACTTAGGATGAATTGTTGTTGTTGTTGTTGTTGTGGTTTTGGGGTTTTATTCTTCTGAGCTGAAAGGAAAGCAAGATTTCCTGAAAAAATGAAGCTCTGACTTTTGTCCATCTCAAGAGACAGTGTTAAGGCTCAAGAATCAATTGCAGGAACTAAGACATGGCATAATATCAGCAGCTCAGAGGAGCAGGATGTGCAGTTTTACGGCTGATCATGAACCACGGGACACTCACTGATTTGCTGTTGATTCCAGAATTGTTCTAAAGACAAATGGAGTGTAATAGCACATCACACCATGATTGCATGTTGATGCCATTTCCTGAAGTGATGTGATGACACTGTGGTAGCACCATTAACCCATCTGTCACTTTCTGCATTTGTCTCAATCAAACTGACAGGAGCATTGTGTAAATATGACTTTGGGCAACACAAACCCGGCGTTACGGACCTGACACAGAGAAAGGCAGCTGGTATTGAGAGGAGGGACTGACACAACACAGACATATGTTTGAAAGGAGGACTCTTGCTAGAGGACATTTAAATAAAAGATTTGTCATTCCTCTCAAGCAATTTGAGATTATTGCTAAGGCACCCTAAAGATTGCTGTGACTTTTTGACAACCTGCCTGCACATATTATACAGAGCATCACACTAAGCATCAGGAACAGCAAATTCCTCTGAGGAACAGAGACATCCATTTAACTTTAGGCACACCTGAAAATACTGCTGCTGCACTGGTAGGTTTAGAAATACTCTTCAGGACTGTTAAGAACAATATTTCAATAGTACTGCTGCCTATCTCTTGGCCAAAATCTCTATTTTCATTAACTGAAATTGTGGTGGATTGAGGATTATAAGGCTTGGTTTGAACATGGCAATGCAGATCAGAACCAGCCTTCCCTTTCATATTTATTAAAAAAAGACAGAAGTATCATTTATAAGCATTTTCTCTTTCCTTTATGGCATGGTACATTTTTACCATATAACTGAATCTCCAAAAATGCAACAAGTGCTATTGTAACATGATCTTCTTCTTTTCTTAGCTAAATCAAGATATAAATATCCAATTACTGTAGAAAAATGAAATAATAATTAAATGTCTCTGCAAAATTTTCTCCTTCTTGCCTTCCCTTTTACCCTAATGCATTAAAGTGCTCATGGAACACAATTTTTCTGCTGCTTTCTAACAGATTTTGGTCCGTTAAAATGTCATCCATCTTGGAATGCAAATAATGAGTAAGTACAGAACAACTTCTAGAAGTGAAGAAAAACAGAGAACATTTTCTGGAGCCCAAAAAATTCTACAGAATGCCTGCTAGTACATCGATATTTAGAACTAGTATGTAGAAATAGATAATAATGAAAACTATTATTTAAAAGAACTGAAGGCTAGAAACAGACTTAATACTGAAAACCAGTAGAAATCGTATTGCAATGCACTCAATGAGAATTGCTCTACTTTCCAAATATTTCTTCACTAATAAAACAACTATCAGTGTCAAATTCTAGAACACTTCAGGATAGAGCAGATGAAAAAGCCTGCAGTTGTTTAAAAATTACTAACTAGGGGCTAGAAACAGGGACTAAAAGTCACGGGGTACACAGTGATACTGCCTTGGGGACACATTTCCCCCCCCAGCCTCTGATGTCCCTCAGTGTCCCAAAGTCACCTCTCTCCTTGGGAAAAAAACAACTCACTATTAATTTCTCTGCTCCCTGCTATCCATCTTTTTATTCCCAACACTGAGACTCTTTATTTGTTGATTTTGTTGCCCAGGTAACATTTGATCAGGATCAGTTCCATGACCCTGGTGACAATGAGTCCACCCCAAACACCGTGGCCAGCATGAAGAAGTGAGCAGCAGCTGAGGCCGTCCTCGGCATCACACTCAGCTCTGCCAGACTGTTTATTTCCAGAGCCAGACAGCTGCCTTGTCACGGCTGAAGGAACAGGGCAAGGGGGAATCGAGCTGCTGAAGTCGGAGCAAATGGAAGTGCACGGGCAGAGGGAATCTCCAGCTTGCACTGGCACCAAAAATTTACCTCCGGGCTTTGGTGCTGCTCCTCCCAGAAACGCAGAGCAGAAAGAACAAATTGAGGAGGTCTTGTGAAAGTTCACCCGTTTTCCTATTATATCAATTCCCTAAAAATGTTATTACCTCTCCTGAAAGCTTTGTCTAATAAATAATATGTTTTATCTGACAAGTTTTCTTTTTTTTTTTGTCTTTCTCTCTCTCTTTTTTTTTTTTTTTTTTTTTTTTTTTTTTTTTTTTTTTTTTTTTTTTAATTCCTCAGTCATCCAGGGATAAAGCAACGGCAACTGTATTTATTTTATTTCCCTAAGTGTAATCTCTCTCCCCAGCAGATGTGACAATTTACTGCCAAAGTAAGTTCATCACACAATTAGTGGTGTGAAAGGAAAGCCTATTGCGTATCATAATGGTTTTTCTCGCCATTAGCAGTTAATAATTACCGACACCGGCTTCAGGGCAGGCTCTACAT
>JACBWW010000058.1:174977-243376 GCA_020086605.1 Lanius collurio | reverse complement strand
AGTAAGTGTCTTTTTAGATAGTAATAGGGTGTCTAAGTCTCTCATTTCAGCTGTGGACGTTCTGGAGAGCAGTGAGCTCATAAATCTCTAATACACATGCAGGCTGCATTCAAAATTTCATGGGGAGAAAGAAAATGACCAAATTGTGAATTTTTGTGTTTTAAACAAAACCAAAGCACACATGTGCTGTGCATGTCTGCATGGAGAGGGACAGCTGGGCATCATACACCAGGTAAGATGCTGTAACACATTCAACCATCATACATCAGCCTGAATTCAGTCTGGGGCTGGCTGGCACACAGAAAATGAGAGACAATGGACACTACACCCTTGCCTTCCCCTGAAGAGCCCCTGTGAAACAGAGAAGATACTCTGGGGGTAGGCAAAGGAGAGGATGTGAGTAATGGACAGGCTCCAGACGGCCACCATGCAAAGCTGATCCAGCTGCCCACCTGCCTTAGAACCAGTGCCAGTGGGAAAGCACATAGAAGTGTCAGTAAATAGAAGTTGCCTTCCAAGAGGTACCAAAACACCCATTTGCCACCCAGACAATTTGTCTGGAGTTTGCTGCCTAGCAGGAGCTCAGCTTCACTGAGTCTGGTGAGAGTTACAGAGCATCATCTTCTACTCCATGTAGGGTCTGGTGATATTGCAACAACACAGCTCAAAACCCAAAAGAGATAAGGTGCTCCTCAGATCAATGCTAAAAGGATCAGGAGCAGAGATAATGGTCCCCTCTACTCTTCCAGTCAAGACAAGTGATGCAGTAGATTCTCTAGAGGAAAGGGATGCCATCCAGAGGGATCTGAACAGGCTTGAGGAATGTGTCATGCAAACCTCCTACATTTGAACAAGTCCAAGTGCAAGGTCCTGCATCTGGGTCCTGCCCCAATATCAGTACAGACTAGAGCATGAAAGGATTGAGAGCTTTTGTTTAAATATTAAAAAAAAATAAATAAAAAAGGTGATAAGATTGATAAGATCTTGTTTCAGTAGGGGTTGCCAAACAAATTGCTTGTGTGTAACTGAAAAAAAAAGAAGACAGCATAAAGGATATTCTATGTCTAAGTAAAGATTGTGGCTCAGAGTAGGATCCACTCATGATGAGTAAGAATGATAAAATTTTCAGTGTTTCTGACTGGAAAATTTGTTAAAATAGTGGTACACATTTCCTAATTAAAATGATTATACAAAATAGTATAATAAATCCTATTAGACAAAAAAGTCAGGGTGTTCTGGTTTTGAAATCCAATTTAGTGAGTAAGAAAAGTGATCTTTTGTCTCTAACAACTTGGGGGAAATAAACTAGATTTTAATTAGAAAGAAGTATGACAAAATTAAAGCTAAAGGAAGAACAAGGCCTTAACAAAACTAGCTGAAGTGTTTAAAAAAAAAGTGTTTCCACTTTTTAATTGTAAATTGAATTGAGGAATACATAGTTATTATATAAGGAAGATAATTACAGGAAAATATTCATCTGGAGAAGTGCTTTAGAAGTCAGCTGGGGTATATTCTTCAAGTTTTCGTTTGTTCCATGGAAAGCACCCACAGTTGCCTGTGTGTTTGTGCAGGAATGATCCCCTCCTGAGCTCAGCGTGGGCAGCTGCTGACGAGCACCTCCCACACTGTCTGTGCCACAGCTCACGCTGCCCAGCCTCCTGCCCCTGCCCTGTTGACAGGAGATAAAGCTGGCTGGAAGAAGGGGATGTGTGTTTTCCACAGGAGATGTGACAAGTGAGGAAGTTCAGCAGGCTGAAACAGACATCAGGTGGTATTTTGGCAAAAAAGCTCCATCAAGAAAAGGTCCCAGAAAGGAAAGGCCCTCTGTGTGGCCACAGTGCCTGCCCAGCAGTGTGGGCTGGCTGGGAGAGTGGCAGCCAGGCAGGGGTGCTGGTTTGTGCACAAATTCATGAAGAGCCAGTCACAGGCTCTTCCCCAAGAGTACATGGAACGATTGGAGCCTTGCAGAGGAACAGGGTGAGAGGGAGATGAAAAAAAGAGAAAAAAAATGGAAAGACTGATGAAGAAAAACAGCCCATGGAGCAGAAACATTTTTGGCTGGAAAGAGGACTCCTTGCTGATACACAATTCATAGAACCATAGAAAGGCCTGGGTTGGAAGGGACCTTAAAGATCATCCAGTTCCAATCCCCAATTCCTCTCTTGTGTCACTTCTTCCCCTTCCACAGAAATCATGGATGGCAAATATTCTCCAGCTGGCCATCAGACCCCCTCTTTTGCAGTTTATGTACCTTCAATAGCCACAAAAGCAGGTTCTCTACTGCCTTAATTCGCAAAGGGTTTAAACAAGCCAGGCCTAAAGAGAAAAGGCAGGGAGAACATCATCTTGTGCAGTCCACTCACTCATCCTTTCCCAGGTCCATGCTGCTCTCTATGTGATAAACTTTGCTTTGTGGAGGAGATAAGAAAATCAGAGAAATAAATCTCTCAGAAGAGAATCTGAGCACACTGTCTTTTGCAGGCACCAGCTTGTAGGTATTCACACTCTAAGCCTAAATATTTGCCTCTCCATAATGGCATCTTAGGCAGATTTACAAAGCCAGGGGACCAGCTCCTGTTTCATTAAAGAGGGTGTCCTTCCCTTTCTCACCATACTCTCTCTAGACTGTATTGATTTGGACAACACAATTAGTGCTGACTCATATTAAATACAGTCTCAAAACCCACTATTTTGTCTCATGACACAAAGGCAAACTGAAGACTCTTATGATTTGTACTGTAGCAGTACAAAAAATAGAAAAGAAAATTCTGCAAACAGGTATGGAAATTTTACAGTTCTATGTGAATCAAATATGAAGTAAAGTCCTTGGGCATCTGATAATGTTACAGTAATTTCCAAAAATCTAGAAATAATTGATTTATGTTGTTTCAGAGAAAGGTCCTTGGAGCAAGGACCATTTACCCTTAGGGATTCAGAACTGCTTAGTCAGACAACCAAGCAGAAGCAGAAGTCACATTTAAACTCTGTACCCAGCAATTAAAATTTGGAGCTACATTTTCTTACACCTTTTGACTTATTAAGAATAAAAAACCCCACGACAACAAAAAAATGCCAAACCCAGCAAAAAACCCCAACAAAACTGACAAAAAAACCCCAAAACTGAGAAAAACAAAAGACCACACATTCCCCAAATCCCCTAGAGCGCGAAGTCTTTTTTTTATCCCTTGCATGGGGGGGAGCTCCCCACCTTAGGGATTTACTGACTCTAATATTTTACCACAAATGCCTATTGACAAATAATAGGCCTTTTTCTGAGGGCTCTGTCCTGTTATCTGTTTTTCTATTGCCATGCTGACAGGATTATGTGTGCCCTTTAGCTTTGTTTCTGCTAAAATATAAAGACCTCTTGAGAGCAGGGCTCCCCTGGAAGCAGCAGTCACTGTCGGTTGTAGCGTTCTCGCTTGGATGATTTCTGCCATCGAACACAAGCTCTGGCCAAAAACAGCCTCCACAAAAACGAAGACCAGCCACAGAAATGACACCTTCTAGCAGGAATGACATTTACTTAGCACTGCAGCCCGGCCTGCCAAGCCTCTGGTGCTGGGAGCTCAGCTAACAGGTTTACCAGCATGGGCATTTTTCCTGTCAGGATTTTACTGCTTTCCCAGCTGAAGTGTACAAATGGTTTCCTGCTTTTCCTTCACTACAAGTCACCCTGTTTTAATTTGTGCAATTCTGATTTTTTGTCAGTGGCTTGTCATCACATTGTCTTCAGAATAATTGAGAAACGTTAATGAAACACAAAAATGTGCTCATTTGTGAAAATAATAAGCATTTTACTTAGAAGGAAGGGAGTACATTTATACTGGTGGTGATGCAGACAGACAGCAGTCATTATCCTATCTACACCTCATCCAGACTGTGGTATTCCTGCCTTAAAAAAGAATGGGAGGATCACCACCAGATTCATTAAAACATGTCCCAAGACATATTTTCACCTCTTCTGATGGGCCTTTCTCCATTTAACCTCTTGTTGAGCCATTCAGGAAGAAGCACTGGTGCAACTTCGCAGAGAGTTTATAAGTTATGGCCCAGGGACATCAGTGTGCTGTGTATGTCTGAGGAAATTGCTGGAGAGCATTTAAATGTTGTTCTTGCTTAATTACAGCTCAATTAAAAAAAAAATGCATAGAGAAAGGAAGGAAAAGGCTGTAACAACTACCCAGACAGGGTAACAGATGGGAAGGAATAGAGCCTCTACAAGGTCATACAGAGCAGGTGGCTGCTTGTTTATAGACTCCTATTTTCAGGAGAATATGTATTTTGCAATGTGAATTATGGAATAGCCCCTATTTATTATAAAGGAGGACTGGAACAGCTAATCTCCTCTATTGTGTTTCATAGGGGAACCTGTGCTTGGGTTTTAGATAGGAAATGATTCTTTCAAGTTTCTGTATTCCTCAAGAGAAGAGAAAGGCCTGTGACTCCCAAGCCTGGAAATCTCCCAGAACTGGTACCACCACTGTGCTGCTGGCCTTCCCCATGTCTCACACCTACACACATCCATTGCCACAAACCAAGCTGTTGCAAACAGGAGTTTCATGGACCTAAAGCCAAACTCTTTTAATCAGACTTCAGGATTCATTAAGTACACAGATTAATTCCTTTTGAGTGTTAAAATCAGTACAGCACTAAGGACTTGAGCAGAAAAACCTGTATTTTCAGTAGTTTAAATTTATATTATTTTGAGGCCAAAACAAATACTTAGGTCTGTTTACCTCTTCCATAGCACAGCTAGCTGAACTGCCCCCAGGAATCCCTCACCAGAGATGAATCCAGCAGAACTTGTTTCAGTGCAGCTTGAAAAATTACTTCATGAAAGTTAAAGCATCCTGATCTCAGTGATCAATCCAAATCCTGCTCAAATGCCAACTGTTTTGACACAGACCAATCTTTTTTTTTTTCTGAGAGCCAGCACAGAATCTTGAAATGTTGCAGTATTTACTAATAGAACAAGGAAATTATTGCACAGGTAATGTCCATGATGAACAAAGGCAGAATGTAGCTGTCTGATCACTGCATTTCTCTAACGCACATTGATGCAACAATCAATAAGTTATTCTGCAATTTTACTAATAAAATATTGAATGCACAACAAATATAGAAAAAAAATTTAACTGGACACTAAACTGAGCTGCCAAAAGGAAAGAAAAACACTGGACATGTGCAACGTAATTGTTTGTGCGTTGCTGCTGTTATTCACAGAACGGAGCTCCACTACCTGAACACAGCAGTCCTACCTTGACCTTCAGTGACTTAGAGCCAAGAGCTTGGTTTCTCAAAGTATTTATTATTCAAAGACCTCCACAGACACATACTGCTGAGAAAATTACGACAGCAAGACTACAAAAACAGGATCTAGTCCACTGAGGTCCAAGCTCTGTATAGAAGCAGAAAGTTCCTTATAGGTGCCCTAAAAAGAGACTCCTTCCCTTTCATCAGCCCTTTTGTCACTTCTGACCACCCCCAAACTGGCATTTCCTATCCAGAGGCATTTCAGAGCCTGCTTTACCTTCTCATTCATATTGTCTCACTCCATCCCCTTTGAGATTATCACTCATCTCTGGCTCCCTTTAAGTATAAATCCTCCCAGCTGACATAAACCCACACATCTTCACTGAAATCAGAGAGCCCTAATCAGTTTAATCAGATGAGAAACTCATGCTTTCTGCCTGCTTCTTCTGCTTTGTCCGCTTAATTCATGCCTTTTAAAGGGATGGATCCACCCTATTTCCTTTCATCTTATTTCTTAAGGAGCTTCCCAGTATATCTGGTCACTGCTAGTTTTTCATCTACATCAAAACCTCTTCTCCAAAGTCTGTTAATTTTCCTCAATCTTCTATTCCAGTAATGTTCCAACAAAAATATTCTGTATTACATAATCATTTTCTCTATTTTAAAATTTTTCTATATTAATAAATTATCATAAATGCATTGTAGGAATTATATGTACAAAAGTTTCCTTTTAAGTAAAATACACAAATGGAATATAGTCTACATTGAATGTTTCCTTTTAGAGGTATTGGAGGAAGGAGAAAGGCTGCTTTTCTTAATGTGGGTGGTGGTGGTAGGACTGAAAGAAAATGAGAACTTCTCCAATCTGTAAGAAAAACTTGTTTTCCATCCTGAATGAACACCAGCAGTTATTTTTACCTAGCCCATCGTTTTACAGATGGGAGAGGATAACAAAATCTACTGAGAATTTGGGGTTTGGGAGACAGTGGCTCCAGGCAATAATGTTTCAATACCCTGCATCCTACACAACTGATGATGGAATACAAACGATACACTCATCTGTGGCTCTGTCGGAGGTAGAATGCCAGCCTCTCAAATCAGCACGCTGCAGAACACTTTTACCACCGGGAGCAAATTCAGTTGCACCTGCTGGTGCCCCCCTGGCGGGGAGCCGAGAGAGCGTCCCCCGCCACACACACACAGGACAGTCAGCAAGTGTGGCTCAGTGCTGCATCTGGAAACACGTCCCAAAAACCCATGCTGGGCACCAGCTCTGAAATACTTTTAGAAGTAGTTTCTGGAAATGCTGTTGTTTCAGTAAGTAGTGTGAATTGAGCACTGTTATTTCCCAAACCACAGGAAATGGTGCCTTTTTAAAGCCTGGAGCTTAAGCTGGCACAACTACTTTACACAAAGATAATATTTTTTAAGGATTGGGGGGTTTTACCTAAATTTTTCAAGGCACAGCAAGTTTTTCATTATGATGAAGGGTCTCTGTATCAGGAACCACACAATCATAAAAAACAAAACCTCTGGAAGTTATTTCAATATACTGTGTTCTTCAGCTGGTGTCAAACATTTGCAGACTGTGGATTCAAAATCTGACCTACCAGAAGAACTAGCAGAGGTCAAAGTTTTTATTCACACAGCCCCAGTGAGCAGTGGCTAGCACAGCAAGGCAAGTTAGGCAAGGATAAGGACAAGGATAAAAAGCAGTTCTCTCTCTCTTCTCTGTCTGCCTAGAGGGAACAAAGACACCTACTTTTGCAGCTCCAATGTTCAAATCCTTTTTGCTTTCATGTGGTTGCTGTGAATGTTCTCTGGAGTATTAAATGAGAGGAAGGCATTACAGTTTTTAACTTTGATGCCCTATTAAGATGAATATGCACCTAATGAGCTGAGAAATTACCGTTGCTGCTGTTTTTTTGTGCTGCTGTACAAGAGTAGCTAATCAGGACAGGGGCATGCTCTTTGTGTTCTTAACCCAACAGCAATGAAAGTTAGAAGATCATATTCAAACATATGTTTAATGCAGCAACAATAAAGGCAATAATAGCTTCTTCTATGAAAGGAGGACTAAAAGGGCATTTCTCTTTTTTTTTTTTTTTTTATTGTTATTTTAAGAGCTACAGTAACAATCTCTGGCAGTTCAGATGTTTTTTGGCATAAAACTTTAGGGATATTATTTGTAAACCAGCTACACCAACCAAAATTGTAAATATTTAAATATCTTAAGACAAACAGCAACAAAAATAATCATCACAACTGAAACTACTGATTATTCTGGGAGAAAAAAAAAAAGGCAGTTTTAGGTTAATAGCAACATTTGAACTCTATCAAAGCTCCTTAATGTAGTGAGTTAATCCTGTTGGAATTTGAAATATGTCCTTGTTTCTCAGGTCAGGCTCCCTAAGAATGAAGCTGTATCTAGTGACAACGTGAGAAGATAAAGCCAATTATATTCCAGCATTATTGACTAATATTTCCTACTTGTCAACTGGAGTGTAGCAAGCCTTATTCATACTGTGATAGGTGATCATGGATATGAATCTCTGTTTCCCCCAAAGGGAAATCTGCAACAAACAGCTGACAGAGCAACAAACAACTTTGAAAGTAACAAATTAAAAATCTAATAAATATGATGCAAAGAAAGAACGAGGGAATTTAAGGTTGTTTTTTTGGGTTTTTTTTTGTGCCTAAAACAAAACACAAGTTTTCTTTCCTTTCAAAGATACCTTAGTGGGAAGGTACTGCTGAAGTAATGAAGAGAGGGCTACCACCCTGCCAGCCTTGCTAAGGTTCATGTCCTAGAAGGTTTCAGTCCCCTGTGAGCCCCACAAATGTTTTATCAGACAACTTTACTCAGGTGGTCAAAGGTTTGTGGGCCTCAGCTCAATAACAGCTCTGAAGTCTTGCACAGCTGAAAAGCAGAAATTTGAGTATCTGCAGCTCCTTTGGCAGGTGCAACAGGCCAGGAGCTCTCTGAACCAAACCTTTAGAATGGTTACACTATGTTCTTGTAAAGAAACCACAGGGAAGTGGGGTCCCTCTTCCCTCTGCTCCTGCAAGCATTTGTTTCCAGTGCTTAAAAAAAGCAAGATGGTGTTTGCTCAGGAGTTTTTTTGTGTTTTAGACAAGAAGATGTTGCTCTTCTTATGTACCACATTTAGCGTATGGCAGAGGTGACACAAGAAAAATTCTCCTAAAGTCTCCTTTTCAAAAAAATCATCAAGGTCCCAGAAGATCTGGTAACCTTATAGGGAAAATAACAGTAAGGATGATTCATCCCTGGTTCTCTTTGATGCTTTTTGCCTTCTAGAAGATGCACTCCAACATTTTGCAAGAGTATTTTCCCTTTGATAAAAGTATTACTGCAAAATGTGATCCAGAGGATTATGCTGTTAGGCAGCACTAGGCCCCTAGCTCTTCCCTTACATTTATGCCAGCCCTGCAGTTGCTGTTTTGGCCAGCCTCACTAAGGACTCTGGCACGGGACTACCCCTCTGTACACGCAACCACAGCACATCCTCGGGGTGTCTTTGCTTGGAGAAGGACTTTGAAGAACATTATTTTAACCCAGGTGCCTGGAAATGCAGCACCCTGATCTCTCCTTTGACACAGCAAAGGAGCAAAGCAAGCTCTGCTCGTTCCGGGCTCCTGAGTTCCCCTCACACCAACTTCTGCTGCTACAGCAGCAATCAAAAGGAATCCCACAGGGGAATCTGAACAGAGGGAACGATTTTCCAGAGAGAAAATGTCACACAGAAGGAAAGGGAGAGGAGGAAGTGTCATTTTAGGGTTGTATTTAAGCTGTGATTCCACTTTGAAGGCAAGACCTAGTAGAATCTCACTTTCCCACAAGTAATTTGCATCCTCTGTGCACTCAATCATATCAACTGGCTGCACAGGAAAAAATAAGCGTGATTACTACTTAATTATCATGAGATCTGTGCAGCCAGAGATCAGCAGTAATCCCACCTGATATATCAAAAACACCAATTAGGATTAAGGGGTCAGGAAGGATTTTTAAGGGGAAAAATAATAATAATAAAAACCCAAGCATTTCAGACAATAAAAATCTTATTTTTGGGGATTAACTCATGTCTCTTCCTTTTCCCAGTTAATGGCAAAGTAGAATGGTGAAGAAAGTAGTAGAAAAAGGAAAGAGAATCTCAAGCTTGAGGTTCCTCAGGATGTACTTAGACACAGTAAGTTTCAGGTGAAAAGCATGGAATTTTCACAACAGCTTATCTTTCATCTAAGCACACATTATTTTAATATAACATTTTGGTGAGCATAAATTTAGGTTCCAGCATGCATGGCTGCTGAGGAGTGTGCCACAGTCACAGCTGTAATCTGCTTCACAGAGGTATTGACACAGGTGGCAGAGGAAAAGAGAGTAAAACTCTATTTTACCCTAATTTACTGGCCTACCATGAAGAAGGAGAATGGGAAAAGGAGCACTTTATTCGGAAAAAAAGTAAAATACCTGTGAAAGTCACAAGATAAGTAGAAAAGCTCTAGAGCCTACATCAACCACTTCCAAACCCATTCTTCTGAGTTATAGCATGCTTTATAAATCAGCTTAGGACTTACTAAAGTTGTTTAAGAACGTGAAAGAAGAAACAACAGGCTTTGAAGCAAATTCAATTACTTTACATCGTCAGTGTTATGAACTCAGGAAGTTTGCTGCTGGCAATTTAAGAAAACCTGCTCCGTAGTAACCATCACGGGGAAATTCAGCAAGCACAATTTAATAAACAAATCCAGTGGAACACGACTATTTTGGCATGGTGCTCCACCTGAGCCAGCAGGTGTGATGTCCTCACGCCGCTCTGTAGCGGACGTCGGATCAGAAGCGCGGCCGCGATAACGCGCAGCGGTTCCGCTGAGTACCTCGCTGAGAGAGGCCTCCCGGGGCCACGAGCACTCTGCTCTCCCCAGTGGCTCACTACAAACCATCTCCTGCCCCACAGCACAGGGCTGGAAGCTAAAAGGAAAAATGAATACGGCAGTAATTTCTTTCCGACAGTGATTTGACACCCAGCTGATGGAAGGAGCTAACCATGTGGCCTCTACACCTTGGGTTCTGCTAAAAGAGATTCTCTCAAAGTACCCACGGGGTTATGGATTCCTGCTAATAGCAGCAATAGGATGGATGATAAAATTATGGCGGTGTAGAAATGCTCTCTCAATTAATTTCCCATCATGTTAAGGCCATTATCAGTGGATGTCATCTGGCAAAATGGAAAAGAAAAACACAAACCCAGAAGCCTTCAATACCTCTGAAAGTTTCGCTCACTTAGCACATGATATAATTGCAGGGTAGAGCAGCCTCTTGAAATAGTTTACCTTCAAATAGAGCTGTAATGGTATTGATTTAAAGCATTGACAGGCAGAGCTGCTTAAAACACATAAGCATAGATGGAATTAAAAAAGAAACAAGTACACAGCTCAGAAGGGAAGCAGGCAAACATTCATCTCTCCCCTCGCCAAAAATGAGTTGATTCAAGATTTCTAAATGTCCACCAGGGCCTTTTTGCACCACCTTTCAACACAAAGCTCACAGACCATTGTTTTACAGATCTTTATATGAGACCATGTTGTACAATGCAGCTATTTCTCTAAAGGAGCTGTTTCTAAATACAGGTCTCCTTAGCTGTTATCTGCAGTTTTTCAGGGGGAAGATGAGAGAGTTTTGAAAGGTTTGGATGGGAAGAAACACAATGTAACCTCTGTGGAAGGGCTTTCACTTACATATTCACACACAGATTTAGGCACACACATGTTCTTATATATGAGGGTTCGTATGCATTTATGTGTGCATGTGTATTTGCAGATATGTAAATGCACAGGCATACATGGTAATTAACTGGAACCTATTCTTATTTCGGCAAAATGAAGACTCTGTAAGAGAATAAAACAGGCAGACTCTGCTCTCTTTTCTTCACAAGCTTTCTGTCTCCCCCTTGCTTGCTACCTGCCAGCTTTGTCACTGCCTTCCCAACGCAGACATGGCTGTGTGTCAGCACGGAGCAGAGATCTTGGGATGCTGCAGGCACAGCTGAGCCAAACATATATGAAAAGATCACTGGTGTATGGAAGGTTCCTTCTGTGTGTCGATCTGGAGACATGATTTCCCCTACTATAATTAAGGTACAAGACATATGATTAAGAATTAAAACTCAGCCTAAGAGAAACTGTGTGTGCCAGGAAGAAGTGAGCAGAAGAACATTTACAGTAAGACAGGCAGCAAGAAAGCAATGAGCCCAAGCCAGCTGGAAGGGTTAGAGACTTTCTTTAACATACCCAAAGAAAAATGTACACCCATAAGCAAGAAAGAGGACAGAATCCTCTGGGCTGTATTTTTGTCTCTCCACTTCCAAAAATGTACAGGTTGTATCAGGGAGCCATTTGCATTTAAAATGCAATTGAAACAGTCTTCTGGATATGCACATGCAACTATTCACTGGTACAAAGCATCCAAGTCAATTCTTATTATAAACCTCAAAATTCCTTTCAGCTGTGAGAGGAACTGGTAAAAGCCCTGACACTGAAGGGAAAACTTCTAGGCTGATGCACATGAAAATGTCTCACAGGGTGCCTCAGACTATGGTCCCGTGGCTTGGTTTCAGCTGAATAGCAGCAAGAGCGCTCTGCGATGCTGTGAAGAGATGACTGCCACACATCATCACCCCAGCAGAGTTTACAGCCTGCTGGGATTGTTACTGCTCCCCTCCCCTTTCCATACTGTCTCAGCAATCTAGATGGCACTGATCCTTGAAAGAGGAGGTTTTGCTAAAACATTCAGACATAGCCATGTTAGGCAATCACCACAGAGGCAGATCCAACTGAGAGGTGCTTCCAGCAGCAGCTGCAATAGGGCAGGACACAGCTTGGTGACATTCTGAGCCTGAGGATGTCTTCCAGCATGGTTCAGAAAGCATTACCAAAGATGACTGAACTCTAATTCCAGATTTCATAGCTCTGAATAAAAACAGGTGCCCAAATGAAAGAATGCCCTTTAGCAGTGGTAACTACCACTGCAAATAAGTCACAAACTGCAGTCTACATCAAAATTCAATAGTTACATCGATTTACTTTTTTGCCCCTCCAGCATTACAAGAAACAGCTCTAAGCACAGCTGGCATCTCAAGAAACTTCAGGCAGAGAAAAACATTGCTCTGTTTGTAGAGATTACCAAAGAACTTAAAAATCAGGAGAAAATACTATTGGAAACAAGTGCTTCTCAGCTTGCTGAGGTAGCAATTTTTGCCATTATTTACAGCTCAGAAACATAGGACACAAGGTCCTCTTTTATGCCTGTTTCCACTCCCCAAAATGAAGCAACTGGGAAAGGGCTTTGCCTGACACCCCTGAGACTCAGGCTCCTTTTGCTCACTGTGGTCCTGGCCTGGCCCTACCACTGCACTTGCCTCATTCCAGTCTACACTTGCCTGAAGGAATTACACAATGGCAGCAAAATAGATCTTAACCTTATTCCACAGGCAGCTTCCGTGTTTCAGCTGCCAGCATCCATAGTACCACTGCATTAAGGGCTATCTGTTCTCATTTAAATGGGCTGCTTTACAAAGCAAAATGGAGAAATGTAGACTTTATGTCTACATCAGGGGCATCTTCAGCTTTGAAGACTGTGTAAGTCTTTTAAGCACCTCTGGATGTCAGCCATGTGAGACGTAAGTGGACATCTAGGGCATGTTAATAGTTTTATTTTAAAAAATGTAAAGCATTTTACAAAGAAAAAGCAGCTCTTTCTTCCTCAAATGAAACCTACAAGAGCAAAGGCATTCAGCTACAGATACAGCTTGGAATCACTGATAGCAGGGGTGGGGAACTCCACACTTTCACCTTCAAAACCCCCTCTGGCCATCATGTCAAGCAGAAAGAAGATGCAGTGAAATTTTCCCAGCAGTAGTGGATCATCACTATGCTCCTTGCCATAGCAATTGATGTTTAATTCCAGCTTTTTGAAAGTTACATCACTGGAAATGCCTACAGCTGCTCTGTATCTGCTTCACTTCAATATCTATCTCGTTTGGGAACCTGCCTTTGTAGATGGTTATGTAACTTCATTTTAATCCTCATTAAAAAACACATACCACTGAGCTCCTCTCCGCCCCAATGACTTTCATATCCCTTTGTTTCACAGGGCAATTTCAACCACTTCCAATAGCCTCAGTTTTGACTGATATTCTTCCTCGATTTAGATTCTGTGAAGAAAGTGATGGCATTGACTTTTTTTTTTGACTGGACAGGATTTTGGCTTGAGACAGAGCTGCAAGGATCAACCACGTGAGTGAGTGGCTTTCCCCACCTCTGCTGCAGCCAGAGGATCTGGAGAACATTGGTCTGTGCTGTTACTGTAACAAAACACCCTGGGATTTCTGTTAAATTAAAAGTGGAAGGTTTTGACATTGCATCCCAAAACCCAGAATGTAACAGAATCAGAATTTGGTGCCCAAGCCAAAACACATAACATCATTTCAATTTAGCCTTCACTGAATGGTCAAAGCCGGCCAAAATAGAAAAAAAAAAACCAAAAACCAAACAACCAGCTAAAGGTACATTAAGAATTTTAATAAGGACAGACTCCAGCCCACTCTGTCCCTGCTGTAGAACTGGCAGCTTTGTTACATCCTCATGAGATGGGTGAGGCACAGAATTATACAAATTCCTTATAGGGTTTGACAAGTCCATTACACCTATGATGCCTTTAACCTTGTACTACTTTATTGTACTGAACTTATGTCAAAGCAAATATTCCAGAATAATTGCCTGATAATGTTTGACTGCTGTGGCAACGCTGCAGAAGACACAGTACTGAGCTGTTCCTCCAGCTCCTGGAAAACAGTACTGATCTCTGCCGTGAGGAGGAGATCGAGGAGCCAAATTAACTAGAAGTGATGGTGACATTTTCCCAACACTAAACTGATTTTTTTTTTTTTTAATGACTCATAGCTGAAATAACTTTTGATCTGCTAATTTTTAATTATTGCTTGCTTCTGTGTTCCAGTCCTGATGGGGAATGGAAACAAAGAGGACAAATAAGCAGGAGACATTACCTCCATTTCTGCTTTTCTTTAGGGACAGAAATTATTCAAATTTTCCAGTGGCCACCTTCTAATGCTCCTTTTTCAGCTTCCTGGACAAAAAAAGTGTTTAATTTGTGAAGCAGCTGTATCCAATTGCTGCACAGTGCCTTTCACCCTGGGTGGCAGACTGGGGTGGTTCAGATGGGTTTGGATGACACTGCCATCACAAGCACAATCTGGGTATGATAAGAATAACAAAGCCCTGAGTAAGATAAGAGTAGCAGTAGCTATTGTGGTGTTTGCCAAGAGCTGCTAAAAGGTGGATCTGTGGGAAGGCTGTTTAAAAGGCAAGAGGCATAGGAAGGTAGTTATAAAGTGAGCTGTCTGCTACCACAGATGAATCCCTAATCATCAGGAGTCACTGCCATGCACTGCGGATTGCTTATTTTAAACAGGAGGAAGAGTTACTCACTCTCTCCACGTCTCTAATTTCTTTAATTAGCAGCAGGATAACCAAGAAGATGCCAAACTCGAGTCCCTGGCACACCAAAGTCCTTATGGGATCTCAAATTTTTTTTTTCTCCCTAACATCCTGAGTAACTGAAGTAGGATAAACCCAACCATAAGCCCACAGACATGCCCTCAATAATAAACACCATAATACATACAATGTACAAATAAGATCACATGTTCTGTGTTGCATAAACGTTCGTGGTTTAAATACTTAAAGTGGTAAAACATGATAACAATTTCCCGAAAAAGACAGATTCAACAAAAACTGGTACCAAGTGGAGAATCTTGTTTGAAGAAATTCAGTGAAATTACAGAGAGGTGATGGAATATTTCAGCCCTAGTTACTTTTTAAGATCTCAGTACAGTGTTTTATAATGATATTGTCATTCAAAACCAAAGACCTCAAAACTCTGTGTGCACCACAGAAGTTCAGGATTTACAAGACCTGTATTGTTTTGAGGCAGGGAAATACTAAAATCCTCTACATCCAAAAGGTAACACCATACAAAGAGAGAACAAAGAAGACAAAATCCAAGCTGGAGTCTAACTTTCCTAGGTGCTTCTGAGAAATCCCATGTCCAGCCCCACATGATTTATTCAAGTCAAAGGAAGAGAACAAAGAGCAAGCAGAGTCCTCCTGAATCCCAAGCCTCTGCTCTAATTATTGACCCATGCTCTCCTTCAGCACCACTTCCAGTCACACAATTTAATCCATTTTTAAGCCTTGATTAAAAAATAAATAAAACAATAATTATACAAAATCTTTAAACCATTCTTCCCCAACCTTCCCATATTACATCTAACATACATAAGACAGAACTTGTATTTTTGTGTTATCTGAATGTGCAGCAATGCTTTCACATCTCTCAGACTTTGCCACTGCTGGATTCAAATTTCTGTATAAAAATCAGAGCCAAAGGCAAGCAACCGATACTGCACCAACCAGTCCTGGATCTTATAACCCTTAGATAATTTGCCTGGCAATGCTGAAGTGTATAGAAAAAGGATTTAGTGCAGCAACAAGAAATGAAATAAGCATCTGTATTCAGACTTGAAATGCTTCAATTTGCCATATATCTCGCAGTTCCTAAGCACATGCCTTGCCAAAGGCTTTCTGATTAATAGCTTGGAATCCCCTTCCATGGTTCCAGGGAAAGGGGAGTGGATGTACTAATCTGTTATCCATCTGTCTTTGCATTATGTAACACAACACTTATTTTATCCAGGAAGATTCATCACCATTGACACCATAATAATAACAGCTTAAATTGCATACCAATGAACTCCCAATGCTAGCCCTAGCTCAGTCTGGTAACTAGAGCTGAATCACATTTGTCCATCAAAACCTAACCAGGAAATCTTGAAATTATTTCCTACATCAAACAAAATGATTATTAGTTCAAAATGAACCTAAACACCTAGATTAAAAATAACCAGTTAAAAAAAAAAAATCCGCTATGCAACTAAGTACGGTAAATACAAATAAACAAAACATATTCATCCTTCACAAACAAATGTACTTTTATATAAACAAACAATGTGTCTGTTTTCAATAAGACGTGACTGTAATCTTAGTCCTGCTTACATTGGGGCAGAATCAGATCTGCCACGAGTCCAGTGAAAGATGATGTAAAAGAATACTACTTGTGACAAGGGTTACACCTTAAGGACCAGCAAGGGTTTGAATTAGAGCAAGCCTAGACTCTGGGATATGTTAGACTGTATAAAAGACTCCAAACATCTCTTTGTTGTATGGGAACAAGGAGGAGGTTATTTCACAGCACCTCAGATCTCTTTGTCCACTCCCAAAGGGAAAAGAAATCTCTGCAGTTGTGAGGTCCTTTCTGTCATAAAGAGAAATCTTTGAAGAAGTGACTTCCAGTGACACAGGTTTCAGGACTGAAAAGTCTTAGACTCACGTGCCTTTCATTCATTTGTGGGTAAGCTCTGGCTGCCTTTGGTTTTTGAAAGGAAACATGGACCGACAACACAGAACTAAACTACAATATTCCCTGTTATTTTAAACATTTTACTTTAAAGAAAACACTTTTGCATATTTAGAAAAATATTTGTGCCACAACCAATTTCCACTGCTGCAGGAATGTATCTGTTCATGTTCAAATTATGCATAATTGGCAGCTTTTGACCATTTTTTTACCCGAGAAAAATTCCCCTAATACACACATGGGCTAGGGGGAGAAAGTATCCCATCTGCTGACTGGCTCTGCAGGCAGCTGGTGAATCCTGTCTTTTCCTGTTCTTAACAAGCTGTAGAAGCTGGCATAGCCAGCAGGGTGAATGTTAGTGCTCACAGAAATCCTCCTATGATCTGCCTCAGTCACCTTCAGCTCAGGCAATGAGCACACCTGCCCTGCAGCCCTGTCACTGGAGGTGAGTTCTCTCCTGCTGATCCAGGATCCACTGTTCCAGTGCATGTGGCAGTGGCCACTGCAGCAGAGCATTTGGAGTACTGGTGGACTGGAGGCCTGCAGAACACCAAGGTCTAATCCTCACCCCTTGGTTACCGTGAGTTCCCATGTTCTTAGCAGTTCTCAGTTTACATGTTTTAAGTTTATTGGCGTAGGAGTTCTCCACTTGGTTTTATGTGTGAGCTCATGTTTATACAGTTCCCTTAATTGCCTATGTATTAGTTCTGGAAAGTTCTCCCTTCCTAAACACCCCATTAGTCTACTCATGTAATTCCCTCCCTTAAGTTATCCCTATTGGAATACTGCTCTTTTGTCTCTTCCCCATTGGTCGTTTCCCTTTGTTTCACTCCCATACACTGTGCTCTCCCTTATCCCTGGTCTTTGTCCCTGGACTCTCCACCTGCAGCAAACCAGCTGGAACCTATACAAAGACCCCTCTCTCGTCCTTTGCCTCCCCTGATGCTTTTACCCCACCTTTGTTTGGGGCTCACTCCTTGTGAAGGAGCCAGCTTTCCCTGCTTGCTGCAGCTGACACCAAGGGTGGCTGCAGCTGGATGCTGTGCTGCCTCGGGCAGCCCCAGCAGTGTTCAGTTGGGCAAAAAGGACATCCTGGCTTCATTCAAACACACATTAGGGGTCCTGGAGAACAGCAGTGTACCAAGAAAGGCCACCGAGGGTATTAAGATCTTTCTGATCAGTCTGGGACCTTTGAGAAAGTTTAACCTCCTTGTTCTTCTTTGGGCATTACTGTCACTGATGAAGGTGACAAACTGCATTATTTGGATGGAGCTCCACCTCAGAGTAATCTTCCAGACTAAACACCAGCAGCAGGCCCATTGTACATTTGAGACAGAACATGTGGCACTTGCACTTCAAGAGATGAACTTGTTTCCTGGAGTTTGATCTCTATAATCAGTGTGCACTAAGAGATTGTCAGAAGTCCTGGGTGCAGTTTTTTGTTTGGAAGCAGCAGGTGCAACTTTCCACTGAAATGAGAGGCCTGACTTCAACAGAAAAACTATTTTCATGACTCTGAAATAAGCCTTCTTCCTTGGTCCACTAAAACCAGTTTTCAGCAGTTGCAAAAGAAGTGAGCACTAAAACCAGTTGCTGCAATTTTTATCAGGTTTTTGTTGTGTGAAACAGAATGATGGTTTTAGGTTGTATCTCAGGCTATGGAAAAATGATTTAAAGCTGTATTAGGTAAAAGATATACCATAATATATTGATGTTTTGACAAATTTTAGATATTCTAAAGATACTCTTGAGATTCTGGGAAACACTCAATGCTCAGGAGACAAGTGAAATAAATTGAGCTAATCAATAAGTAGACAGAAAATAACTCAGTGTGGTATGAGCAGAAAATCTTCCAGCATCTTCTGTGTCCCTGTTTACCAGTGGGCTAGAAATATCTTAATATCAGACTCGTTCAGTAGGACTACACACATCCATTGGCATCTGACACTCAAATTTCTGGTGAAGACCAAATGTATGGCATGTGTCTCCACTTGCAAACATCCCTTTCCTTAAAGAGATATTTATATCCATGCCTGTGTTTGCTCTGGCATTAGGAAGAGATTTTAAAAAAAGAATAAAACAGTGCCAAAATGCTGTGTCCTCTCTCTCTCTTCCTCCCAGCCTAGGCAGCACATAAACATGGTACAAGCTGCAGGCCACCATGTACTGCTGCTGGTGTTGCTCAGCACACAGGATTTCTTGCTGTTCAACCACACCCGAGTGTCTGTCCTGGACCAGATTGCTTCACGTTGTCCCATGCCAAGGTCAGAAAGATCACTGCTCTCAAAGCATATGGTTTTCTCCCTTGTATGAACAGAAATCACTGTATCTGTGATAAAAACTGTGGGGGAGTGAGGGAAAAAGTCACGAGAAAGATATTTTTGCTCTAGAAAATTTCTGGTTTGTAGTAATATTCCACTATAAAATGCATGAAAATTTGGATTCTGACTTAATTTACTGTTGTGATATTTGACTTCCTTATAGACCACTAAATTAACATTAATAATGTATACATGTGCTGGTGACTTTATGCCCAAAATGGCACTGTGGGTACTATTCTGATGCCTTCATCTATAGATGTCTGTACTTGTAGTACAGCAATAACATCATTATGTCAAACAATATCATGAAGGGAATGAACAGTAGAATCTAGATGGGGAGAACCTTCATTTGTTTTGCTGTACTTGTGGACAGAGGAACTTTCTCCCAAGTAGCAATAGTTCAGCAAACAGCCCACTTAATGACAAGTCAGAGGTCTAAATTTGTATTTTCTCTGAGATGGACCAAAGATTTGAACCTGCTCCTCCTTAACCTACCAAGCAGCCCAGGAAAAAGGCTCCCTAAAGCAGGTCTGCTTCTGCATTGACTTTAACTAAAGCTAGAAAGGAATACTGCCTTGTCAAAACCCTCCTGGTTGGTTTACAGGAACCATTTCCCATCCCATTCTCTTTTTTGGGGACAATGGCAGGATGCCCCTGCAAGTTAACTCAGAGCTAGTATGTCTTATCTATAGTTATATCCAGTGTACTCATAAATTAACTCCTTAGTAAGAGGTATTTCCTTTACCTGAAGACTTTACTTTGCCTGTCACTCCTCAAATGATTACTTCTGATTGTATTTTCAGCAGTAACCTGAAAAAAAATTGTTACATTTTCCATGCAGGGTATCGTGTAGTTACTTGCCTTTGGTCTACTTTTTATAAGATCACAGAAGTACTTAGAGCAATTAGAGAGGTTATTTGATGTCTTTCTGTTACAGAGGCTGTCAAGTCTAGCCCTTTCTAGCAGAAACAAAACATCCCCATAATCCATAAAATATACAAAAATCTGTATTCTGGTTGAGTTTTTTGAACTCTATTCCTGCGTGTGGTTTATAATCTCTCAACTCATATTAGTCACCTGGGCCTGAACAAACATTTTGCAGTGTTTTGTCATCAAGTCTGAGACAAAACTGTCAACAGGACATACTGTTTGTTCTGAACACAGTCACATCACACTTGAGTTTTATTATTACAACAGTGGAGTATCATGTTTGTTTGGCAACAGGGATCCTACAAATTCATTTGGAACATAGCAGTTCCACCTAAGTACAACAGCATCACTTGATGTGGAACATAATTGCCAGTTATGTTAAAGGAACAGAGCAAATGCCCTGAGAATGAAAGGAAAGTGCATGTTACTGCCTCTCCTGAAACATTTATCAGTAAATGTGGATACTGGTATGTGCAGGGAGGGTGCTCAGATAACGTTCGCCTTTTTGGACACATTTCTCACAAAACAGCAAGGTTCACAAAAGCACTCAGAGTTTTCCAGGTGAGAGATTTGGTTACACCCTCCTGCAGCAAAGCACAGGGCTGTGCCAGTGGTGTTCTCCTCACCCTGGATCCTTCCCCTGCACCTCCTCGACAGGGATGGACACTGCTGCTCATTTCAGAGAGAAGAACAGATCTTGGCCCATATCAGACCACCACTACATGAGAGGCCTGATTTTTTGCCACCTAATGAGAAGCTGCAGCATAGGGCTGTATGATCTTTTAGTGAGAAAGATGCAATCTGTATTTAGAAGCAAAGAGATATCAAATGTACTGAAAGTCCTCCCTTACGTTCTGAATAGAAACTTCATCACTTTTCCCTTTTCAGAGCTTCCTGTTCACAGTTAAGTTTGCCACCACTAACAGGTAGCCCCTTCCCTTGTCCAGCTGCCCTGAAGGTAGATAAAGTCTTGTCTGCCACTCTGCAAAAACTCAGTTTGGGAAAAGTAGTGCCAGTAATAGGACATGGGTTTGCTGAGAAGCAGCAGCCTTAACCTAATGAGACTTCTTGAGAGTTTCCTTCTAACCAAATGGTCCTAGACATGTGCCAGGATGCAGACAAGGACTTGTAAGTTCTTTCTTTTCTGTGTCTTTAAGTGGTCTGTTTAGCTGGTAAATGCTATTGTACTAATTACCCAGCATGGGGATTTCTGCCTGCAGAATTAGCAAGGGTTTTCATGCACATTTCACCTGTAGCTTTAAAGGCTGGAAACTTGATAGTGATAGAGTTAAACCAAAGCAATTTCTTCGATGGTGACTCCTCAGCTCCAGGTCAGCCCTTGCCTGGGGCTTTTTTTGAGTTTGCTGCTCTAGAGCCTGTTTTGATTGGTGCTGCTGGGCTCTTCTCCATCTTTGACTCCCAGTCAGTCAAAAAGCTGCTGCCCTGTTTATCAAACTGCCCTCTGCCCAGCCCTCCAGGCCCCTGACAAAAGCTTGCCCCCAGCACTCCGAGTTGTATCTGCTAGCTCAAACACTCTCCATACCTTTTAAGCATTGTGCAGGAATGATGCACCATCTTGTTATAAATAAGGGACCAGATTATCGATTTAACAATTATTCATTTATTTTGTACTACATTGTAGCCTTGTTTAAATGTAATTTTGTACTTTGTTGTAGCTTTATAAAGTTAAAATTTCTCTTGCAGTTTAAGAAAAAGCCCCCACTTAGTTGTGAAGAAACCGGCCTCTTATCAGGACTTGCATTCCAATGCAGGAATTTACAACCCCCTCCTTACCCCTTTCGAAGCTGGCCTGCCTGGAGAGTAGTAGATAAAGAAAAAAGACAGAAAGAAAAAAAAAAAGAGAAGAAAAGGGGCTGAATATGCAAACTAGAGCCGAAAAGACCCTTGGGAGTAAAAACCCCTAGAAAATAATAATTTAAAACGAGCCAACAAACTTTTAAGAAAAATGAACCAGGTTGCCCCATGGGCAACTACTACCTGGCCAGCTTTTGAGTTTCTTCAAGTAGTCACCCTAATGAAAAAGTCTATTGAAGCTACTGCCCTGAGGACGGCGAATTAGCACCAGGGCCTTCGTATACCCCTTGGTATACAGCCATGCCTCGTGAGGAACACTTGAAGGCCCGGCTCTATCACAGGGAGTGGCAGAGCCGAATTTCCTCCTCCTCCTCCAAGTCGAAGCTGGGGCAACGAAGCTGGCCGGAGCCCCCACCCGAGCTGATCACTTTTAATAAAGGCTTAAAAAGGACCATCAGTCCTGCCCTTTTTATTTCAATCTCTTCTGTTTTCATCAGAAATATGACCCTCATCTTCACTGTCTGGATGAGCTGAAGTGTCTTCAAACATTTCTTCCTACACAATCCCCCTTCAGTGAGGGGAAAGAAATAATGTAGTAAAGGAGCCTAATCTATTTCTGGCTGTTACAGGTGAGCACCTTCTCTTCCCCAGAGCCTGCTTCTTCAGATCTGCCCTCTTCCAGAGGCATGTTTAACCCAAATAAAATTAAGGGCTCCTCTTCTGCCATGAACAATATTTTCACTTAAAAAGATAAAGCAAAATACATGCCATCAGGGAAAGATTTAATCAAAGTGGGAAAAAATATAAATTACTTTCTATTTCAGAAAGCGATTCTTGGAAGCTGTCAAATCTAAATTGGTTTTATTTGGCTTTTGACCTTTCCTGCAACAAAGCAGATGGATTCAGAGGCCAGTTCAGTATCATGTGTACAAGTGGAAAAGTTAACATGTGTACCCTCCGAGCACTTTACATTCAACTCTTTGGATCTTCAGAGAAAGGAATAGGGACAAGATGCAGATTACAACACCAGTTAGAAAACCCAAACCAGATCAAAGCCTTAGGTCTGACAGACTTTTTTGAAGGCTACAGAGAGGACTAAGTGGCATCAAGGATTTCCATAGACCATATGGATTTTTTTTCTCCAGAGAACTAAGGGAAGCTGTGCACATTGGAGTACTGGCAAGACCTTTCCACTCAGATCTCCTCAAACTGTTGGGACTGTGCTTATGCCAAACTGTAGATAATATCAATGCTCTGGAAAATTCATGGCACATTATGGGAAGAGTTCCTGCACCTCATCCAAACAGCATTATGTTTGATGCCAAGCACTTCAGAGCGTCTCAAACTGAGGCATGGTGAGGTAGGAGAAAACACCCACAGACATGTGCATGCTGCTGTAATTCTGATGCTGCAAAATATTCCATACTCAGAATATTCTGTGGTTTCAGCAATTCAGGACAATTATCTCTTTTCTGCTGGGTTATTTAAGTCTGTTTGGTTAACGAAAGAAGATGGTTGTGAATCTAATCATTTCAATCAAAACCTTTGGCTAGTCCCTTAGAAGCAGGTCCCTGACCTCTTTCTAACCATGAAATGGTAAATTTCAACACATAGATACACATAGATATATATACACATATAAATTTTTGTATCTGTGGCCTAATTACTGAAATTCCTAATCTCCTTATATTTGCATGGAAATAAAATAGCTTAGAATGCTACAGGTTCCATAGATTTGTCTAAATTCTGATACACTTCTTAGAAAAGAAAAAGAAATACAAGAAAGAATCCTCATTTCACTGAACTGTAGATGCAGAGCCAGAACCTCTAAGCATAAATCAGCATAAATCTATTGAAGATAGTGCTAATGGAAATAGTGATTTATGCCGGCTGAAGTACCACCCCATATAATTTAGAATTGTTTGTAAAGACTTTCTGTGTCAAACACTGTCTACATTTATTTGCTGAAGCAGTCCTGCTAACTTTAATTGAATCAATTCCTTAAATTGGGCAGAGTTTACCCTGTCTTCTTCTTGTGTAACTTACTTACGATGATACTGTTCTGCAAATACACCAAACAACAAAATAAACACTGATCAGTATGAACAGAAACATGTATTTGTTTAATTCTGGAGCCAGGCAGTTTGCAGTTTACATTACCTGCACTTTGTAGTTTATATGATAGCACTTTTGGATACACAAGCTTTTGCTAATGTCTGAGAGAGAGTACCTTGGGTGATTTAGGAAAAAGAATATTTAAAAATGCAAAAATCCACAACTTCTCTTCATTTCTACATGTTTTCTTCTGAAATGACTCATACTTCCTTTTCTAAAGCTGTTTAGTTTATGCACATTTCTTTAGCAATGTTGAATTTCTACAGCCACATTGTTTCTGAAACTTTACCTTCTTATTTCAGAAAAAGGCTCATTAGCCACACAGAGAAACTTGTTACTCAGAGCTTCTTCCCCACCAGCTTCTTTCCACAGTTACAGGACAATAGCTTAAATAATCTTTTAAACCCACACCACTCCTGTCTCTCAGCTCCTTTCGAATCTGAGTTGTGTTGTGCATTTTTATTCTTAGGATGTTAACCTTGAATTGCATGCCTGAACCAAAACAGGGGCACCTAATCAGTGCTTCCTACTTTTCTTTAGACTTTGATAGTCCATAAGAAATTAGAATTTGTCAGCTCCAAGCAGCCCACATCAGAACCTACACAGGTTAGATGCAGCTTTCACACCATGCTTGTGCTGAACAAAACTCAAGGACCTTCCAGCCCTATTCCTCCCATCAGAACATCTGGAATTTTTCACGTACTTGGCAGTTATCCTGTAAACAGGAAAACTCCTTTGGATCAGGTTTGTCACATGCAGTTTGGGTGGTCAGCAGGAATTCACTCAGGATCACAGGATCCGTTGCAATTTTAAATGAGTACTGTAGGAATAGGTGGAGATTTTAATAAGAAAACACACTTAGATCTAGAGAGTCACAAAAGATGGCTTCAGCTACTCAGAAAATCAGGATATGTCTCAAAAGTTACAGTAAATTTATAAATCCAAATTGGCACCTTAATACTATTATTATTTATTCAACAAAACAATAAACCAGACTGACTGAAACTCATGTGAATGAAACTAATAGAAGACAGACAAGCCAGAAACAGACATATTTATACACACATTGGGATTTACTTTCAAAATAAATTTTTAAAAGAGTTCCCAAAAGACTTTTTTTCAGTGCATCACTGTTCTCCTCAGTCTCTTTTCCTACCTGTTAGAACTGGAGTGGAGAACAACTGAAATACCCTCTTCAATCTCTCTGCTATCTCTTTTGGGGAGCATCCACATCTCAACAGCATGATAGCTGCAACCACGACCCTCAATAGCAATATATTCTATTTGTTAAATTCATACTTCTGGTCTTTGTTGACAGTCCTTTGGAGACTGACTTTCTCAAGCAGCTGTTATGGTGGCACAAAAGCTGGGATGACAGCACTTTATTCTCTTAGGAGAAAATAATAAAAATTATAGAGCAAACTTTGTTCTCACTGTTTCAGGATAGCACCCCTTTAACTCCATTAGTATTCTCAAAATTATTCTCTTGATATATCTTAGCAAAACTCAAGACTTTCCACTTACATCACTGGGTGATTAAATGTAAAAATAGACTGATACTCAGGATTAGGAAGGTGGTCTATCCTCAGAGTTGTAGCTGGCCTTTCTGGTGGCCAGAGAAATGTAATTTCATTGCTTTCATCACTTTCTGATCCTGCTTTTGTCTGTCAGCACTTACTGTAAGGTTTGTGTGATAAGGGATGTCTCTTACCCTACATTTATACAGTGCCAGTTGTGCTGGTGTTTCTGTTTACTAGATATAAAAAAAAAAGGCAAGACCATTTAAAAACCAGAAGAGGTACAAAGCTGACCTTTTCATTGCTTCATCCAGCTTGTGTACAGCACCCTGGACTACACTGTTGTGATTTGTCTGTGTACATTATTCTTACAATAAAATACCCCAATTTCATACACACGAGAAGCGTGGGTTCAGAAATAGCACATCGATCAGGCCCTGTTGTAAATATAAAATGACACAGAGTGCAGATCAATATTCTGCTGCACCTGCTACTGTAATGCAGAGCGCGAGCAAATCATTATTTTTTGCTCTTAATAACTATGGGAGCTTAATATCATAATTTTAAAGGTGAAGAGAAGTATCTGAAAAACAATCTCATTAGTGGCTGCTGTGTGAGCTCCCGCCAGTGTGGGGATGGAGCAGGCAACAGCCATGCACAGGCACTAACCAAGCCCTTTTTCTGTCCATGGGCCCAAGGCATGGCAGCTGTTCTGCTCCCCCTGTGCAGCCACTCTCTGCAAAGGCAGAAGTGCCTTTTCTGCCAAGTTTTCCAGAGCTCCAGAATGTTTGGGGAAGGCTGAGGAGAGGTTTGCACTTGTCACCAGGGTGCATTTCCCCCTGCGAGGCAGGCTGGGTGCAGTCCCTGCCCTGATGGGTTGCATTCAATACACAGAGCCTGGATGAATTTCTTCTCTATGGAGCTGCAGACAAGATGACATTGATCTAGGGCTAAGAGTGCAAAGTAACCCAAACTTGCTCTTTCTCTGAACATCTCCTCCTCTTTTTATCTTCTCCTTCCAAAATTGAGAAAACTCAATTAGATTGACAGGGACTCAGTGAACTGCATTTTGTCTATTAAGGACAACAAATCCAGGAACTGAATAAAACAGCAATTTATGAAACAGAGAAAACAAAAATAACAAACCAGAAAGATAACCAAGATTAAAAAAAAAGTAAAATCAACAACTTCAGTAACACTTGTGAAACCTTTCCTAAAGAACAACTGCTAGGACAAGTTTATTCTCTCCCATGCTGTTACCTCCCTTGAAGTCTGAGATTGTCAAGGCTCCTGGTCATCCTTCTGACCACCAAGGCCTTATCCAGACTGCCTCCAAACCCAGCTGCACAAGCTGTAAGTAGTTCACTCAAAAATTCATAAGCACAGAAAGGATCATCCATAAATGTCCTCTTAGATGTAGAAGACCCTGAATTTATTTAGTTAAAACTGGCCTCAGGTGATTGTCTTTTCTGTTTTCCTAAACATTAATTTCTGGTGTTTGAACTTCATTTCCAATGTTCTAACTTCAGTAATTGCTGCTTTAATCTTTTGCAACTTCACATGTTCTTGGTAATAGAGAATAGTAAATGTAAATGTAACATTTAGGCCATCAGTAATTTATCCTGGGAGAGCAGTTCAAAGGGAGCATCAGCTTGAAACTGTGGGTTCGTTTGTGAAGTTTGAGGCAGGAGACCCAACTGTCATTTGACTTCAAGGAGCCTTTGTACAGGACTAATTATAAGACAAAGCCACTGGACTCGTACTGATTAGTTATTTATATTTTTGATGAAGTTACCTGCAGTTGTTTTTTGATCTCTAATTAGAGGTGACCTCTAAAGCAGGGGTTTGCTTCATTTTCCGGAAGAGCAGCTCAGGAATCATTCAATCACTCACTTAAAATAAATACCACTGTGATCTCAGCACTCCCTAGAGTTGATTCTTAGTTAACAGGAGAAGAAAAACATCTGATTAAGTTCCCAGAGCTGGCTCTCTGAGTGGCCGAGGGCTTTTTTTAAATATGCCACACAGATGGAAAATGTTTTTTGGTAGTATCTACAGCGAGTCACGACATTCCCTTTTAGATCCTTCATAATTTGTGAGAGAGAATTAACAGCTGTTTTTAAAGTAAAATATAACCCCTGGGAAATGGGAGGAGAGGATGAATCCTGATGCTTCACTTTCTGACATTCTCAGACCAGGAAAGGAAAGGTTTCATTTTTGTCATTTAAATGCTAATATAATTTCATGACCACCTGTCACTCCATAAAATGTTTTCCGTTACCTTAATCACATTCTGCTCTCCTCAGCAGAAAATTAGCTGATGCTAAAATACCAAAAGATTATTAGGAAAGTTTTATTTTTATGGGCAGATCATTTGGTATATAAGAATGATCTACTTGGGGCAATCTCTTAATCAAATGCTGATGAATGCAGCAGTCACTTTCAGATACTGGGGAGAACAAACTGATGTGTTTGGTAGCCTCAAGGGGCACTGGGGGAGTTTTAGATTAGATATTAGGAAAAATTTCTTCACAGGAAGGATTTTCAATCACTGGAACAGACTGCCCAGGGAAGTGGTGGAATCCCCATCCTTGGAAGTGCTCAGAGAACGTGTGGATCTGGCCCATGGATATGGACAGGGTTTAGTGAACGTGGTGGTGGAGCTGGGTTAACTGTTGGACTTGATAGTCTTGGAGGGCTTTTCCAACCTTAGTGATTCCCTGGTCTGCACTAGAGGTGTCTCTACAACTCTCCCTCCCTAACTTCTGCTACTTTCAGTGGTGAATGCCACGTCCAGGGGATAGAAAAATATTCCTTCAGTTGCAATGGATGAGATGACTCTGACTCCCTCTTACAGAAGCTTCCCCAGAAGTGGAGCAACTTTCCTCTATTTCAGGGAAACAACAGACACAAGCTGCTTTCTCATTGTGTTTCTTCAATGACACTGTTTTCAAGTAATTAAGTAGAAAAAGATCAAGGTGCCTGGCAATATCTTTAAAAAAAATAGGAAATAGCAAAGACACTCAAACATATCTGAAAGGAATCAAGGGATAAAAACCTGGAAGCAGCAGTCCAGCAGATATTGAAAAGATTTGCTTTTGGAAGACAGGAGAAAGGTTTTGTCAGATAAACACTGATGAGTACTTTCAGCCATGGAGGTTCACCAATTAGAGCAAAACCACCGTGCTATGCCTTACTACTTTCCTGATTTCTTCCCACCTGAGTACCCTATTCAAAGAAATATTTGCTACCAAATCTTTGTTTCTAGCCACTGTTAATAAAATCCTCCATCAAAACACTTTTTTGGAATTGCAGAATGGGTATTAGTTCATATTCATCTTATGTGAGGATATTGCATGGGAAAGGAGACATCTTAGGAGATGACATGTAGTTCTTAGCATGGTAGGAAAATTATAAAACATTTTCTTTTATTTTTAGCAGAAATAATGATGAATTCCAATTTAGTATTATAACCAGAAATTTAGTCATATTCTTCCAGTGAGCTCACTAGCTGGACAGGTCAAATATAATTAAATGGATTACGTAAATGCTGTTAATTTTATTTTAACATTGAGATTAGTCATATAATGATAACATGGTTAACTTTAACCTGTTAAAATGTTATTTTCCTAACATATACTAAAAATAATGTTTTATTTAACCTCATGCCTTAGCATGATCTAAGATGATGTTCTTTCCTGGAACAGAAGAACTCAAAGACTGAAAATCTGGTGCTCAGATTCTCATCCTCATATATTCTTCCTACAAATCTTGGCTAACAATGAGTCTTCAGTCTTCCAGAGGTTTTTCTGCAGACCCAAGTGGAATTAATCTCTAGCAACCACTGACAGTAGTCTTCCCCAAATTCCTCCTAACTCTATTACTGCCCTTAATGGAACAGCATGGCTCGAGCAGTTATGGCTGCAGCCAGCACAGGCACTGCTCTAGTCTGGCCTCTGAGCTGTAACAATTTGATGATCTGGCCTTATTACCAATTCAACAAATTTTAGCTCCTTTTAATCTCAAACTTACTCAATTACAGTTGAGTCAGTTATTAATTTCTTGTATAAACTTAAAATAAAAAATAAGGCCTTCAGAGGGACTGAGTTTTTTGATTTTTTCTAAATTCCTACTCCAGTGCTTTAAGAGCAAATTGTTCCCAGATATTTCTGAACAGCCCTACACTTTTAACTGTAACTGGTTATTAGGAGTACATTTAAAAACATCTTGTAATCTTTCTTTAGATATTTTTGTTATGTTTCAGAGGAACCATGCACCCAAATTGCAAACACTAAGCTAATTTTCCAGGCTTTTTTGGACTTACATTACTACTGATTTGTTTCCATCACTGCTACAATGAATCAGAATTTTCCAGTGGAAACTACCCTTTCAAAGCATAGCTTACTATTTCTAATAAAAAGCCTTGATTATTCAAGATACATAGGGGGGTTTTGTGTTTTGGTGGAGTTTTTTTAGCCTGTTCCAAGTCTTACATTATAACCCTACTACAAAAAGCTAATGGCTCAAATTTTTCAATCAAATTGGGCTGCGTTCTTGAACAAGGCTACATGATTCTTGCACTAGGAGCCACACTGATTTTGGAGTGAATATTTGTTTTGAAGCCAATCCGACAGCGTTTTGACAGTCCCTTTGACACTCTGCAGTTTCTCATTCTAAGACCTCAAAATAAAACCCAAGAAACCATGGAGTGGTGCAGAATCTTGCACTTACAGCTTCAGCAAATGTTGCAGACAGTTTCATCAGTGTCTTTCACACCAGCAGGAAACAAGCAAAGCCCCATCCATTGGTAAAGAAAGTTAGGTTTCGTGGGTAGAAGGGAACTTTTGGATCCTTTGGCAAAAATTCTGCAAGGGCAAGATGAAGATGGTATGATACTGTAGTTGCATGACAACAAATTTTCCCAAGTGATAACAGTGTTTTTCACAATGTGTAACTTCTCAGTATCAGGATGATCGTTCCACTTCGTTATTTACATTTGCTACAGCACTTCCAATCCTTGGGAATAAGGTGGTAGCAACAGAACACACACATAAATCACTCAGGTGTCACAGTGGCAGATATTAAAAAGTGAAGGCTTGCCACAGCACTGGAATAGTTATGTCCTGTTTTTAAAGTACTGGTGCCACTCTTCTCCTGTACGTGACTGCTGAAGTGTAACCTTCAGCAATTCTGGACTATAATTGTAATTGTAAATTTAAAAAAAAAAAAAATCAGTATACTTTGAACAGGTATTTATTATGCAGACCACACTCACTTCTATATGTGATGGTGTTGCACATAAAGTATTCATCAGACACTGGGAGTGTCTGATGGCTGCAATATAAAAAGTCACTGTTGTATATTATATGCAAACAAAATCAAAATAACCTATTTTATAATAATCTGAAACAACTTTTCCTTCCCTAAAAAAGAAGCTACAGGACACTGTCCAGCCCTTAAACCTTGGAGATACTGCTTGGTTGCACCAAGGTCGCTGCTGTCTCCCTTTTTAGAGGTATCAAGCAGAAAAAACATGTCAAAACAAGCCTGAACTGAGCATCTGACTGGAGACAAACTGTAGCCTAATTTTTCTCCCATCCACATGGCAATCTGAGGACAGCACGGTTTTAGTATTTGCATACTAAACAGATGTTGGTATTAATTATTTGGTGAATCCTGAAGGAGATCACCAGCATACAAAGAAATCAACATACTTACGCTGTCAGAAACAACTCTGAAAGAAAAGAGAGTAAACACAGATTAAATTAATCTGAGAGGTCCATCCAAGGCAGGCAAATACAACTGACAATTTGAATGGGAATCCCTAGTTGATGAGTAGCAAACAATCAATTTCTGCATATAGTTTTTAAAAGACCATCAGTTTTGGCACTGGTATTTACAAAAGCGGCGCTAGGCCGAGAGACTGGGACACAACCACCTGGATGATCAAGGAAGAGGGACCAGGTTCAGAGTGAAGTAGCTTCTGTCACATCTTGGGGTTAGATTTCCTGAGTTACATTTCTCATGCTCAGTCTTTTGCTGAACCTGTGCTGGGAGGTCCAGCAGACTTCTAGTTGAGGCTGTGAGAGATTTTTCCTGGGTTGGCAATTAAAATCACATTAATTAAAACCAAGCTCAAAGTTTGAATGATAATGACACTATAGAGAAAGAAGAAATAGATATTTGTTTCACATAATCTGCAATAAGGGTTTACCTTCTCACTGAAGACATTAGTATCTTTTAATTCATTTGACTGATCATCAGAGAAGTAGCCAAGTTTGGATATTGTGAGCGAAGCCTACTCTGAAATGTGGAAAACCCCCCAAACAGCTGAAACAGTTCCAAATCAAAGGTCTGACTAGCACAGGCAATTCTGACAGTATCCAAAAAGTGGATGCCAAGGGCAGAGGGAAAAGCACACATCACCACCTTTCCTCCAGCATCCAAACATCTCCTGTTCAGGGGCTTTTTTAGTCAAGTATATTTTCTGTGTTTCGAGCAATTCTCAACAGGTTTATTTTCCCTGAACTGTCTTGAAACCATGCAGACTTCTGGCACTTCCAATATCCTTTTGTGGCTTCCTAAACTCAGACACTTTTAACAGGAATAATTGTCATCACCTGGTCAAAGCACAGATCCTCCCAGGATCACTGCAGGGCTCCATTTTCTTATTAGAAGTGGGAATGCTATCCTGCTTCTCCAAATGGCTCACCACTCTATAAACTTCCTTTACTTCCCCAGTTGTTTCTTTTCCAGACTGAAATTTGTCAAATCAGTCATTCTTTAGAAGGCAGCCACACGTCCCCAGTACGAGTGACTCATACTTCTGATGTACAAAGAAAGATCAGAGGACAGTCTGCCTGTTCGAAATTCCTCAGAAAAACTAGTGTGGATCACTCTGTCCTGAGCTGCTTGTCTGCACTCACTTAACAGCCTTTTCTTTTACCTGACTCAAAGCACACAGTCCTAACACCTGGGCCATTTCACCCCACTGAAACCACAAAGGGACTCTCATTAGCTCTGGTGGAAATGATTTGCAAACTGTCCCTGTTTGCTGTATTACCACGCTGTGACAAACATTTTTTCTCTATCACATTGCAGAGCGTGTTTCTGTGTTCCAGAGAGCTGAGTGTTTGTGCACCAGGACCTTCAGCCAGCGGAGCAGCCCCGCTCAGCACATTCACAGAAGTTTGGCTGCTGCCCTCTGTGCTCCTCCAGGGTTATAATGGCAGTGGAACCTGAAATAAATAGGGCAGGACTGATGGTCCTTTATAAGCCTTTATTAAAAGCGATCAGCTCGGGTGGGGGCTCCGGCCAGCTTCGTTGCCTCAGCTTCGACTTGGAGGAGGAGGAAATTCGGCTCTGCCACTCCCTGTGATAGAGCCAGGCCTTCAAGTGTTCCTCACGGGCCGTGGCTGTACACGATGGTGTATACAGAGGCGAGGGTCTTAGCCCGCTGTCCTCAGGGTAGTGGTACTTATAGAGCTTCTTATCAGGGTGACTATTTGAAGAAACTTAAAAGCTGGCTAGGTAGTACTTCCTGATAGAGTAACCTGGTTCATTTTTCTTAAAAGTTTGTTGGCTCGTTTTTAAATTATTATTTTCTAGGGGTTCTTTATTCCCAAGGGTCTTTTCGGCCCTTAGTTTGCATATTCAGCTTTTCAGGCGAACCTCCTCCGAAAGGGGTAAGGAGGGGAAGTCGTAAATTCCTGCATTGGAATGCAAGCCCTGATAAGAGGCTGTTTTTTTTACAACTAACTGGGGGGGGAGTGGTTTTTAACAGCAAGAGAAATTTTAACATTTGGATTACAAAGCTACAATAAAGTACAAAATTACATTCAGGTAACAAAGCTACAATGAAGTACAAAATAAATGGATAATTGTTAAATCGATAATCTGGTCCCTTATTTATAACAGAACCCCTGCTCTTTCTTTTGCCGCTGTCCACAAGTGATTCAGGCAGTGGAACTGAACCCAAACCCACTGCTGGGGCCTGTGTGGAGAGGGAAGTCACTACACTGGACCCATGGGGTGTTTGCTCAGAGTTCTGCCAGAACGTACACGAGTCCTGTGTTTTTGCCAGCTGCCCTCTGCAGCGACATGAACCAGCAGCAGGGCCTTTGGAACAAAGCTATGTACTGACTGTGAATATTCCAGGTGAGACAATTTTTTTCTTGAAGTTTCCAGATTCTTGTACTGAACTCCTAAAGGCCATACTGCATCTGCAACAAGCAGCTCTACATTTAAAATACAGCTTCTGGTGGAAATACCTTGGATTCATTAGAGTGTCTGCCTGCAAAGCCACTAATGCATCGCTTTCCTCACACTGAGAATTCTACAATTCCAGCTGTTAATTAAATCACTATATTCTCAATTTAAGCTATCTTAGCATAACTGACTCATACTTTTAGTGTGCAAAGAAAGATCAGAGGACAGATTGCCTACTCTAAATTCCTTTGAAAAACTAATTCAAATCATAATATCCTAGTCTACTTCTCTCCTGTGAGGCACTCGCTTAACAATCTATTCTTTTACATAAGTCAAAGATCAATTTAATTTTAAAATCACAGACCTTGAAATTTTACAACTAGCTCAATTATCATTTTAAAAACTGATGATTTAACTATTAAAGTATACCCAATTAGAAATGTCACATGTGCCTAATTTATATAAATGCTACTTAAATTACAATGAAATGGATTAGTTTTCAAGATAACTGTATGTAAAATATAACTTAATAATTTCAAACATTGAAGTTTATCCCCATAACTCTCCCTATATCTCCTCCTTTCCTGAGCTGGAGTACAAATTGGTCATATTTCACCAATGACAGGATAGAAGTGTAGTATTAATGGAAATTAAACCCAAAATTTCTGAAACACAGAAATGGGAAGATGCTTTGAAGCATATCTGTCCTGAGGGACAGACACGGCTCATCACTGCAGTCAATAACATTGTCAATATTGTCATTTAACACAGAAACAGAGGGCAAAGAGACTCCATTTCCAAGACACACACAGAGGACAGACTCACAGAAATCTCTGAACAGTATTTTTTTTTTTTTTTGCTTGACAGTAAAAGAAGTTGCCTGGTTTTTGCTTTGCTCAGGAATATGACTCAACTGACTATATTGATATCTTGAGTTTGAAGGTATTGAATGCTAAAGCATCATTTTGCTGCCTCTAGAATAACATTTATTACAGATAGCATTGAAAAACATTTAATATTTTCATGAACAAAAGTGTTAAGATGCCTTCACAATTACTGTGTAATAACATAGTGTTTATTCTGCTCTGGGTGATGAATTTATTCTTTCATGTAATGAGCTGTCATGATTTTCTTTATTACTTTATTTTACTGAGCAGGAGGTTGCAATACAGTAGGTGTCTAGGTTAGCTTGTCCCCAGAGCAGTATTTGATATGCAAAATACAACTTATTAGTTTTCAATTTGCCACTAGCTTAGTTAGGAGATGCAGTTAAAATTCCTCAGCAGCAGGTAACATTTCTGCATTATAAAATGGTGTTGCAGGTGATGTGTGAAGAAAAAACACGATGCAAAGTTAGCCTCACCAGGTTTCACTCAACCTGCAGTTTATATAACTCGTGAAAGGCAGTGGGAAAAGGAATGCAATTTGCCTGCATCTCAAACTCCAAACTGAAAAGGCCAGGATAGTTCATTGTCAGCACATTTAACCTGTTTCAAGGGGTGCAGTGGCAGCTAGTTAAGAGATGAGTTTATGGTGTATTGGTCCTTTCTTTTTGGACAGTAATTAAGAGGGAGAAGGTGAGGATGGCTGCTAAGACAGTGGTTGAGGTGACAACATGAAGATTCAGAAGTGAAGGCAAGTCCATTACAACCTGAATTGATTACAGAAGTATTAATGTTCTGCATCAAACAAAATTCCTGTGAATGAAAATCTGACAGAGATCCAAAGATATAATTTGAGAAATCGGAGAGAAACTAGATTAAGGCAGTCCAGTGGGTGAACAAGTTTGCAGTACTACAGAACAAGAAGAGAAAATGAAGTTTAGCATTCAAACACTCAGAAAGGTTTCTTCTATAAGGTGAGGGTCCATCAATTAGAAATTATGGAACAAAGATATGGAGTTCTGCTCAGTTTTAGACAAACACAATGATCCTCAACACTCATGTGAATCATTCCTGAAATTGCTCGGTCAAGATGTTTCTGATGGACATAAAGGAGTATTCATGTTATCATACTGGATACAAATATTCTCTGTCATCCTAGAATAGGTCAGTTCAAACTGGGGAAAAACAGAAGAGTTTCCATGACAAAGAGAGAATGAAGAGGCTATTTCATGAGAACAGACTAAAAGAGCTTGCCTTGTTTAGTCAAGCAGAAACCTGAGAAGGCTACAGTTTGTCTCTCAGAATAAATGAAGATGCTAAAACCAAGGGAGCAAGAGGAGTGTACTGCATCTTGAAATATAATGGCAGTTGGAGAACAAATTGTTAAAACAGACCACAGAGAATCTTCAAATAGAAATTGGTGGTAAAGGAGCACCAACAAAGTATAGTTTTGAAAGAGGATATGCCAGCAAAGTTACAGTGGCTGGGGTTTTGATATAGGAGGTCCTTTCTGGATTTATTTTTTGCAACTCACCTTTAAAGGGAGAGATGCAGCTCAGCTGAATTCCTGAGAAATTTCTTGAAAATAAAGCATAATTTGATTTTCTCTGGTGCTAACAGTTCAGTAACCTTCATGAGATAAAAACTTTCTATAATTATGTGGTTTTCTACCCTCAAAGCTAGCAAAATACTAGTGAAACCACACCCAAACCATCCTTGGTGCAATCAATTTTGATAATCCATAATCTCTGTCAACAGGGAGACAGATTTCCATGCAGATACAGCCATTCTGTTTGGTTTTGCAGAACAAAACTCTGATTTCCCCCATCCCCAGCTGCTACCAGAAGCAACTTGATGATATCAGTGTCCTACCTGTCACAGAATCACAGAATGTTCTGGGTTGGAAGGGATCCACAAGGATCCTTGAGTCCAACTCTTGAGTGAATGGCCTATACAGGGATCAAACACACAACCCTGACCTTATTAACACCATGTTCCGACCAGCTAAGCTGATCTCAGTGGTAGTTGTCTGGAGGTCAGTGACTATTCCTAGCACACAAAATAATTCCAGAGTCCTTGAGATTATGCCCTATGCACCTGCTGGCCATAGAAATATCCTGACCTGTGGGGCTGACTCCATGTGCAGGTGTACAGCATGCCTCTTTTTTAAATGATGACACAGTAAGACAATGATGGTGCAATGAAATGATGCCAAATGCTCCATAAAGTCAATAGGCTTGAAAGTAGAAAAAATATGACTGGAGTGAATGACTCTAAGGCACAGTAAATACATTCCTTTTATTAGTTGTTTACAGTCGTGGCAATAACATGGGTATGCTATAATGGTGTATGTGTTTATTTGCTGCATGAAAGATGTATTGCCACAAGCTATTTGCAGCTGACAGCCCCAGCAAAACAACATTTGTAATGCAAAATCAGCATATAAGGGGCTCATCCTCATTAAGTATGCAACAAGGCATGACAACTCAATAAAATACAGGGATGCTATCAGCAAATGTCAGATCTGTCTGCCTCTTGACTGATTATGATCTCTGCTCTTACATGCTTGTGGCACCTGTTCTGGGTCACTTTTTTTTGATGGTTTCACACTCTGGCTCATGTTTTGCAGGTGATTTGGCTGAGAGAGTTAAACCCAAGAAGAGGAGAAGTGACCTACTAAGGACAAATGGCTGGCCTTGTTTTACTTCTTCTTTGCCACACTGAGCAAAAGAGACCTTTACTGAGAAGTACTTCACGCATCAGTGACACACACAAACTAAACAATTAACTGGTCAACACATATCTTTCCTCCAATACAACAATGTGCTACTTACTAGGTGCTTTTTAACCTACTCAATAATCTCTAGGCTGAGGTGAAGAGGGAATTGTTTGCACAAAGTGACTCAGTAAGTCACTGCTGGAACCAGATGGAGAATAAGAAAAATCGCCATTAGTGAGTCACAATTATGATTAGTACACACCAGAAAGCTAATAGAAACATTTTACAGATTGTGCAATGAAAACAGCAAGCCTAAATTTTAAACTTGCTATGGTGGAAGTTCTTGGACAATCCCACCCTAAAAGGAGGATTCATATATTTGGAGTACCAGGGACAAAAGTTTTCAAAACCCCACTAATTCAGAATTGTCAGGTTTTGCTTAGACTCTTGATTTCAGGTCATTCTTCTCTTCAGCCCAGTGATCAGTCACTGTGATGTATAATAATCTATAGGTGTTTGCAATAGCACTTCTATTACACTTCTATTGTCTGTCATAACGCTGAGTAGCACAACCAGTGCATCTTGTGTGACAGAGTCTGGAAAGGGAGCAGGTGGTCCAGATACAGCCTTGGTCCTGAGGGACTCCCAGGACAGCTACTCTTTGGTTTTCAGACAAAGCAGAGATGACCTCTGACCTGACCAGACTCACTTCTTATTACTATTTCTATTTTTCTGAGAGAAATTTCAGTTAAAACTAATTTCTGACAGAGTAAATTGGCTTTTTCATTTTGCATATCCCATTTTCATTGAACTCTCTTGCCTCACCTAAGCTGTAGCTTGTCATTACTCATAACTTCAGCTATTTAACCTTTTGCTTCCTAATGACCTAGACACCGAACACTGGAAGTTGTGACTTTGCTATAAAAGAGCAACACCTGAAATTTGGGGAATTATTGTCACATATTTCTACCCATGGAAAATTTGGCAGAGGACAACTTGGCAATCTTTCCTATAATCCATTCACTTAGGACTAAAGCAGTGTGCTTAGCCTTGGAGCCATCACATTGGTGATGTTCATTCCTTCATGCTTAGAGTCCCTAAATAACTCCAGGTAGCAGAAAGCTCCAATGAAGTGGATGTCCTCACAAGGATAAATGGTCCCAAGCCATTTTCAGACATACATATAAGACTTGCAGTGTTCAACTCCTTAGATTAAAATGAAAAAAATTCTTAAGCATGAATTCGATGATATGGTAGAGCTCTCTTGATCCCAGGGTCTTTATTCACTGGATAAGAATAACAAGAACCAATTTATTGGCAAAAATCCTACTTCACAGTAGTTGTGGAAGGGGCTTGGAGGGATAGTGGAAATATCTTGTTAGAAACTATTAGAGCAGATATTTTCTCCAGGTGATCCTGGAGACTGTCCAAAAGAAGAGTTCTCACTACAAATATCAGATTCTAAAAATCGGATGCACAACCATCATCACATAACACAGCCAGTGTGAACTTGGAGTGATAAAACATGGAATTAGTTTTAAATACTACTTCCCAATTTTTGGTCCCTGAGAAGCTGATGGAATCATCTTTGAAATAATCACTTTATATAAGTCATTTAGAATGTAAGCTTTTGCTGGAAAAAACACAAGATTTCCAAAGGTGACCAAGGTCTTTTAATTTTACCTACACACACTTGTGAGATTGAAGGTAGCAGTCTCATGTCTTGCTGTTAATTATTTTGATTATGTATCATATACTTTAAAGCATTTTCTGATTGACTTTTCTTTCTAAGGAGATGTAGTTCATAGAACACAGTTTTTTTATCTCACTGCAATTTCCTTTTAATTATTAACACTGAGAACTCCATGTAATATCCTGGCATTTATTATTTTTCTTTCTGGTATGGGAAATTAAATTGTATATGAGATCACATAAAAGCAAATGTGAATTTTAGAAATAAGAGTGCTACAATGACTACACAGAAAGTTGCATCTGGTTAATTAGATAGCTGGGAGTATCTTACTGATTTAGAGGTGCACTGGAAAGTGCTGCTGTACATGTGCCTCTTCCATGGCACAGCCTAATTATCAGTGGCAGTACAAAGTGGAGGAGAAGGGAGGGAAAAAGTTGTTTCCCTTTGATTCAGCACCTTCTATAACTTTGCAGGTTTTTTCCTTAAAAGCCAGGACAGTGCTTCCTTCTTACCTTACCAAAGATACAACATTTCTAATAGCTCACAGAGGATGTTAAATACCAAAATTCTCTAGAAAATTAGGTCAGTAACCAATCTGTGTTATTCTATTCAAGCAAAGAACAGAGCATGAAGGATGGAACACGAGTTACACCCCTTTTTTAATGAAATCATTTAATATTTTTCATTTTTATTGTCATATCTTTCAATTAAAGTGGTATCTTTCCATGAGGAATTAGAAGTATTAGCAATTTGGCTTGTGGTGTTATTTCTTACTCTCTTTCTTCTGCTTTTCATATTAACTGATATACCAGTGAGTATTACACATATAAAATTATATGGCATGGATCCTACCATTCTGTTCCTTCAGCAGAACAGAACCTGAGCCAGCCTTCTCACAGCCAAAAGTAAGAAGAAATGCCTTTCACGTTTAATTCATTAAACTGGTGTGACAAGCACCTATTTAACCAACTATGGTAGCTGGCTGCAGTGGAGAAGCCTTTAAAATAGATAAGCTGGGTGAGTTATATTTTTAATAGACTGGTGCACGGCTAAAATGATCTGTAATATAGAATTTGGAAAATTCTATACTCCACTGCATCGGCACTAATTTGAAAGACTCTCCTAGCTAACACTCCAGATTTATGTCTCTGAATATGTGTGAATGCTGATACATTGAAATGAGTTCAGGTTAGGATCAATTTTGCAAAAGGGTTTCATCCCACGGAGAGGAGACCCATGAGCAGCCCCACACCAGGGCTGCTCTCAAACAGCCATTAACTACAGCTCCACATAAAAAGGACTGACAAGGATCATAAATTGGGACCAAAAGTATTTCAGTCACACTACCTGGCTTTTAAAATTGCAGTTAAGCAAATGCCAGTGGGATGGCATTTCCATGTGTGAGAGCCTTATCCAGGCTCTCCCTCCCTGGGGCGTCAGAATGTGCTGCTGTTCCCAGCTCTGCCATCAGTTAGGACACGGCTGCACTCTGCCAGCTGAGTAAGAGATCAGGGTTTGAAAGGCTCTTTTTTGCTGCACCAAACCACTCATTTTTGGCTGTGTATGGAACAGCTGAGATAATCTGCAATAATTTGACTGTTTTTCAGCTTCACTGCAAACATGAGGGGTGAAATGACCCATGTTAAAAAAAACCAAACTAAACAACAAAAGTCCACCCACACACAAAAAATCTCAAACCCTTCAAACAACAGTTTGGGTTTTTTTTAACTATAACCTGCCACTTCACCAGCTGTTGAATTGTCACATACACATCCCACTGCCCAGCTGTCTCAAGAGTTTTAACCTGAACCAGAAAGAATTGGTCCTTTACGCAAAATACAATAAGGAAGAATGTTTTACTAAGAGAAACTGCCTAAAAACCCATTTGCTTCCTTCTCTCCTACTTTCCTAATTACTTGTACAGTCAATAGTCCTCCCAGCTACACTGGCTCCCTGTTCACAGAGCCATTAACTGAGGAGAAGACAGTGCAGTGAGCAAACACCTGTTTTGTAACACCACATTTATGGGGGAGTAGTAAAGGATTAGCAACATTCACAGGGGTACCCACACACTCCTTGTGTCCCAAAGCAGACTGCCAGGGCTACAAAGGGAACACATGAAGCTTGGGTGACCAGACTTCAGCTTTAAACTTGGTTCTGCATGGATAAATTTGAAGTTCTGCTCTCAGTACTTGCATTCTTCAGGGGAATCTCGAAGTAAAACATTTGAAATCTGCAGAGGAACTCAAGCCAGAATGACATAGATGCATTAGGTATTAAAATATGAACAAACTAATGTCTGCATTTTTTAAAGTTATGGATTAAGTGATTTGATACAGTGGATAAAATAATCCTTACATTTCCCAAAAATCTAGGAAGAGTCTGCATCAAAAAATATACCTGGAGCACTGACTTCTACTGATACTTGAGAAAGATGCTGAGATCAACAAAACCTCCAGATATTTTTTCATGTCTTCACAGTGAGTATTGATGCTCCCAGACGTGCCAGGAATAAGCACCAACCCAAGACACTCAAAGTTTATTGTTTTATCTTGAGCTGTGCAAAGAGACAACCTCTGGTACAGAGAATATATGCAACTGGAAAGATAAAGTGTAAATCTGTTTTGTCTTTTCTTCATGGCCTGTGGAATACTAGCCATTGGAGAAGTTCTGGTGCTCATTTTAAGTTACTGCAGATGCCCCTTACTTTGAGCTTCAGAAACTGTTATGGCCACACACCTGCTGTGATTGTTTGCTCGAGGGTTCTCTACCCAAGCAGGAACCACAAATTGTGCACAATTATTCTGTGTGTCTCCATGTCAGCAAGAGAGAAGCAGGAGATGACACCAGGTTACTCAGGAGAAATAGCTTCTGTAACCATCAGCAGTATTGCAGGGCATGTCTAGGGATGCTTGAAAGGGAAAAAATAAAAAAGGAAAAGAAAACTGCAGTGTAGAGACCATCATCCCACACGGGTCAAAGGAAACAATACTGAACTGATTGAAATCTTCCAACACAGTGACACAGTCTCATGGGACACATAGAAACATAAGAGGAGTCTGATGGAAAAAAGTCAGCAGAACAGAAAGGGGTGGAGATGAAGAAAACCTAAACTCCACAGGGAGCTGATCAGGGGAATGAAAGAGAAAACCAAAACCTCAGGCTGTTGCACATTTTTGAGAGATAAAGAAAAAAACAATGATGTGCAGAGGGTTCAGTGAGATGCAGAAGTAGAGCCAAGAAAGCAGAGAAATACAGGTGTGAAAGACATAGCACATGTTTGTGTGAGAAATGAGGGGGAAAAAAACAGATAAAGAAAAGAAGGAAAAATATCCCAAAGGATTAAGGAGGCATTATTAAAACAATAAGGTGGCAGGAAGGGGCAAATAAGGAAAAGCTCTACTGATCATCCAGAAAAACAACAGAGATGCAGCCAGCAAAAACAAGCTGTGCTGGTAAGAAGCAGGGTGGCTCTACAGTTTGCTGTGTCAGACTTTGTATTTTTTGCTTGAACTGTTACCACCTTACATAATTTCTCAACTTCTTCTATTTTAGCTTTTAAAGTAAATATACGCTTGCAATTCAGCTTTAGAAACTCACTTTTTAAAGTACCATAAATTATTTCCATAGAATATTTCAGTATTTTGCCAAATGAAATGCTCTTTCTAAAGCAATCAATATGCAGAATTTAAAGGAGTCATTCCAGACACTTGGCTGCACCGTATGAAGCGTTGCCTGTGGCTCCAGTGCTGGAGGAGAAAGGACATTTCTGTGGCTGCCAGCCCTGGTGCTACAGTAAATTATGCTAGCTCACACGTGACTCCAGGGCCAGGCTTTGCTGAAAGAAATTAATGATAAACAGCAGTTTTCAATTCTCACCTTAGTCTGTAAGAAAGAGCACGTGTATGGCCAGTAGGCCAGGAAAGAAGGAAGTGAGAACACAGACGTGATGCCACTGGTTTGATACCTGCTGCAAAAAGTTCAAAAGGAAGAAATCGTAAAGAATCTCACAGACTGAGAATTCATATTGCAAGATACCAAAATCTGAAGAGAAGAAGGAGAGGGGGAGCAGATAAGAGCTGCAGGAGAAGAATTACCCCTTTACAACAACCCACAGGTTCCATTGGCCCATCCCATTGGGTAGAAGACTGTGGCCAGGATGGATTCACCAGATGATGACACCAAAAGTATGACCATATTTAATGCCCAGCTGGATAATCTGTCTGATTCAGGCCACAACTCTGTGCTGTAGATGAATTATTGTGTGTTCAAAAGTTTTGTGTGCATATGACCTTGCTCTGAAATGTCCAAGCCTGGTAGAAGATCCCCAAATAGAGAGAGACAAAAGATTTGAGGGCTAACTCGTAGGAGCCATGCACCTGTCTGTGCTTTACTCAAATATGTTGATTATTTTAATGAGAATATTTTGAGGCTTTTTTCTTTTGCATTAGGATAGGTGAAAACCCGTTTCTTTAAAAATTCAATTGAATATTGTTTAAAAGATCCCTTTGTAGCTGACAATAAAAAAGAAACTTGGCCAAGAGTTATTGTGTCTGAAATTTTAAGGAATAATTAATATTTAAGGCGTATTTCTCTTTTAAACTTATTCCTTATGTTTAGCTGGAAATCTTCAGCGCACAGAGTAAAATTTTAAATGAATAGTCCTTGAATTGGAGATCATTGCTGTATTCCCATATGTACACACTCTTCCTTACATACCAGTGCAATTTAATCCTCCTTCCTTTCAGCACCTATTCTATATCCAACCTATGCCTGTCATAGCCTAGAAATCTAAAGACATTTTATTCCCAGATGGACCCAGTAGGGCAACAGATTTTGTTGCCTCCTGTTCTCCTGTGTGATCACATAACTGGTAGTTGGAGCCCAAGAAACATAACTGCCAACTGCACACTCGACTGTGGAATTCCAAGAGGCATTTATATGTTTGGTAAATAGCTCAAGTTTGAAGAAAAAAGCTAGAATAGAATTCTCTCCCTGGAGATTTTTGCCTTTTGCTTGTATAAGGATAGGCAGAAAATGTTTCAGCACTATTTTGTAGATACAAAATATAATAAAACCACTTTGCTTTTCATTTAAAGATTTACATGTATGAATTGTACCTGATTTCTGAGAAGATTTTTGAGTTTTCATCAGGAAGATTAAGCTGCAACACTAACAACATAAAACATCATTGAGCTGGATGGGCTATCATAATTCATGAGCAAATAAAGTTACAAGGCTCAAGTAAGGAACTTTTAAAACCTCTTGCCAGTCCTTTGCTTACTAAGGTGAGAACTGGGATGCCTCAGAAAGAGTAAAGAGCAGAAAAGAGCAATGTGCACTGTGTTGGATTTTCAAAGAAGGCAGTTTAAAATCTACAGATGGCACAAACTTAAACATCAGAATTGAAGGAGATTTTAAAAAGTTCCAAGTAGCCAAAGAGTTAAAGTGCATTGTGACAGATTTTTTTTTGATCCCACAACTCATACAAAAGCATTTTTATAAATACCAGGTGGAAGGCCAATAGTCTGCCAGCATTACACTCACCCTTCTTTGCAATATGGTTCTCAGGTACTCTGAAAGCTTTTTGAGCCATTGTCCTTTTTTAAATTTTTTTTCCCTTTTACTTTTCTGTTTTTATAATCCACCCTCAGAGCAGGTCACAAAAGATTTTGGTTCTATGTATTTACAGCCTCCTTGTAACAAAGTATTACTGAACTTAATCCCAAAACCTGGGTAGCCCAAACAACAGCACTGAGCAGTTTGAGGGAGATAACCTGACCCAACACAACGAGCTATTACAGTGCTGGGATTTTATCATCCAGGACCTTTTTAAAAAGCAGAGCTACAACATGGCAAAGACTGATACTCTGCCCATGGAATAGTTTTGAGAGGAGAAGTTGGTTTAGCTTTTAAATGGAAGCATGGCCACAAGTGTGTAACTTCATTGTGCTCACTGTTGTTAGAGAAGAAATAGAACTGTTGAGCAGAAGTGGATTACCTCATGTCTGACAACAGTGACATCAACAGGGGAGATGGGCTTTAGCAAACTAGAGGAAATATGCACCTATTGCCTTAGTAAGAGCTTTTGTTATTGGTTAATCTGTCAGTTACACTACAGAGCCCTCAAAATGAGTGACTCAAACTCATGATTCTCATTAATTGAGATCTTGAACTACAGCTGGTAGAGCTGGGGGAGAAATGCCAAATTAGAAGGAAAGGCCAGTGGAGAACTCCAAGAAATATCCATGAATACAGCAAGTCACTGAAAGAAGTTCAAGCAAGAATTTTATATTTATATATGTATAGGCAAAAGGAAAATCGAGCTGCTGAAATGAAAGATGAGGAAAAAAGATACCAGTTAATTTTAATCTTACAAGTTAGTGGCACTGACTTTGAGCAATATCTATTTTGAAAGCTAAGTGAGGAACACCAATTCAGTTATCAGATGAAGACTAAGTTATCAGTTACAGAAATTTATAGAATGTTACACTCCTAAAAATAATACATCTCTTGGAAGTAGTCTGCTTAATATGAAAATCCAAGAACAAGAAGATTTAATATATTTGATCATGCTGAGGCAAACATGTTGTTTTAAATAATTTGTGGAATTGCTCCTCCAAGGCCAGATGGTAAAGGGGATCACAGACTCATAACTGAAAAAGATCCCCAGACAGCTTAAACTTATAGAAAGCTATTAAGATGTGAAAAAGACAGAATGAAACTGGGGCAGATTGACAGTTTTGAAAACTAAACAACAGAATGTAACATTAGTCTGGATTAGGAGGGAAAAAATTATGAAGAAATCTGCAAAATGAAACCAGACTGAATTTGAGGCAAAACCAATAGAAGCAGATGAAGACCTAAGCAGTGTCCTGTCTCTGGAAGCTTCCTGCAGCTCAAACAGCAACTCAGTTTTGCAAAAACCTATGGGAGAAGTAGAACTTTTTATAGAGAAAAGGATGTATGCTGGCCTGGCAAAGGAAAAAGGGACTTTTTCCCATCAGCTCTGAAGCCTGCTGTGATATTTCTGCTCCCCGTTCTTAACAGTTTCCAAACCTTCGGATTTGTTGCAGATGTGCTCCTTTCTCTCTTAACTCCAACTCCTAGTCTGGAAAAGCCTCTCCTGGCTGAGCTTCTCCTTTGCTGAAAGCAACTGAGCACTCCCTCCAGAAGGTCTGCACGACCCAGTGTGACAGCCAGAACCAGGCAAACAGTTGGCTCCCTCCTTGGCTGTGCAGTCACATATTTTAAGGAATAGAACAGACTGAAGCACACAGCAGATAGTGAGCAAGTAGAACATGTGCACCATCCATGAAAATAACAAAAAGGGTAAGAGCCAGGTCCCCAAGGAGTTAACATAACTTGTAATAATATTTTCTGATATGTGTGCAGAGTCAGAACTGAGAATGAGGATTATAAGTAGAAGAGCCCCAAAATAATGCAGGTTTGTTTCTATGTACCAGAAAATGAGGTAAATTTTGGTTCTAAATTACCAGCTCCAATATCTATTGCAACTTTATTCAAGAATAGAGTTACTGAACATTTAGTTTCAGATACAAAAGCCTCTCTTTGCAAGGCTACAACATGCCAGTTGAGAAATTGTCAGACAACATTGTAATTTGACTGTTAAAAATGCAAGATATTAACAAGACAACATGATTTTTGAAGGTTGTCTTAAGTTCAGGGCATCCACAGTGCCTTGGCCTATGGAAAATAGTGGTCAAAATTTGTTGAAAAACAGAACTTGGATGATCAGTGATGAATCTCTACACAACTTGATTATAAATGAGAGCATCACCCTCAGAACTATCAGGCGTGAAGAGTTGTTTGATAGCAAGTTTATTATTTTGAACTCAGTAACTGGGTGTTTTGCTCAACTATAAAGTCACTGAGGCAAACACAACAGTCTTGAAATGTCTATAAATACCTTACAAAAGTCAAAACACACATCTTGACACACCAGCCTTACAGCCCTGTGACAATTTATCTTCAATTGCAGAAAAGGGGGTGAAAAACTATGTTACCACAGCTGTTCTATTGACATGATTATTAATCAAAGACATGCCTGTAAAAACTTAGGAGACACCTTTTTTTCTACTTTTGAGAAACAAAAAGCTGAGAAATAATCTGAACTTCCAAGATCCAAAACAAAATAGATGGCTGAAAAGCAAGTACATTGGAAAATACCAAGGGAATGGAGCAATGCAGGAGGAACTTGAAAAGCCTGACAGCTTTTGATACATGTGTGTATTGTCAGGGGGCTGGGTTTTTTTTCCTCCCATGAGGAAGAGTTACTGGCCTTTTAGGAAGCCTGCAACATCCTTTGCACAGTCTAGTTCAAACCAGTTGCTACAGAGCGGTGTTATTGTAAAGGGAGACAGAACTCCCCTTTCTCTCATATTTTCCTTTAAGGGTTTGTTATCCTCCTTGTTAGGGAAAAGACTCCGAGCTGAGGGCTCTGATCTCTCACTAATAGCCCCACATTTACATTACACTGTGATGAATGGAGAAGGTACTACACCACCCAGGCAGAGAAATAAAAATACCTTTGTGCAGGACAGCACCAATAAAACTGGATTTTCCCCGAAGGCAGAATGGAGGTTGACTTTTTATTCCTTGGAATGCAAGGAGTAATAGAAATATTTATATTTTCATATAAATAAAACATCTGAACACTCAAGGAGCCTCACTCACTGCTTCTGATTTTAGTAGCTAACCTTTTGATTGCCTGAGTGACCTCTATCCTTGGCCATAGGTGAGTAATTTACTTCAGGTTGACAGCCTTGGTCAATTTGTAGGTAAAATTTATGTACTTGGATTTATGCTTTAAGTGGATTTTTGAGTGTTGCCATAACTAATGATAAGTAACACTCTCGAAGAGAGATAACACTCCTGTACCAGGATTTTCGCTGAACTGCAGCAAAAGCGATCAGGATGAGGCAGGCATGGGATGTGCATCCTTCTGTGGTTTATCTGGAGTTACCCACTGCTGAACGGCAGTTCTTATGGTCACAGCTTTCTGCAAAAATAACTATGGCTGAACAAAAGTTCATCCTGAAGTAAAGGGCAGTAAACATGCTGGAAATGATTCTTCCTTATTCCTCACATTTGGGGTTTATCTGTACAGTGTGTTTACCAATAAAGCTGGTTTTGTCAGGTCATTCTTAGTGCACCTATTGTTTGGGGACTTTTAACAATGGGTTATCAAAATTTTAAAGCTTATTTTGATGTTTCTGTTAAATCTTCCTCAGTAGGTGTGAATGGTTTGGCTATACAGTACAGCAGTAATTTTACTTTTTAACAGTTTCCTAATTTTTTGAATATTTACTGTACCTTTTTTCTTTCTTTGCTAGGACCTTTTCTCTTATCTTTCAAATAGTTCTTTAATGTTTTGAACGTTGGTCTTTCTGCTCCTTCTCTCCCCTTTACTCCTCATTTTTTTTAAATTTGGCTTTTTAGTATTTACAATGAAGATGACATTTCATTAGGGCTTAAAAGGGAGAAAAGAATCCCAATGACTTCACTTGAACTTATCCAAAACCTATTCATTCACCCAAAAAATGTTAAAGGACAGCAACCCTTTAGAAGTAAATCAGGGTTTTCTTAATGGTTTTCTCCACTCATTCAGCCTTACTTTCCTGTTAGACTCCTAATGTAACCGCTCATTTAACATCATTTCAATTTCCATAGGCAACTAATTCTTAAGGAATGTTAGCCAAATTGTATATCTGAAATTATCACCAGAACTTATTGATTCAAGTAAATTACTCCAAAATCATGCATAAGAATATTTTCTTAAAGTAATTTAGAAGTAATTTCTGCCACAGATTTCCACAGAAACCTGAAATACAAAACCTGAAATATTTTCCCTTTAATCTTTAAAACATTTTTCATATGTGACGTGCAAATGTACATCAACAAACAGGACAGAAGCAGCTCAAATCTCCTTTTTGCTGGAGATGGCCCAAGTCTCCAGAGACTTGGTTACACATGGAGTCTGCCAGTGCTTCACCATATCCTACCTCCAACAGTTTATAACCACTTAAATACCTGTTCTGTACCCCAGCACAAGTCAGAAAACATTCCTAGTATCCTTGATAACTGACCCCTGGGAAAAGCATGGCCCATGAAATAGTTTATTTCAGAGCTTTTTTTCCCCAGCTTCCATTATTTCATTGTCAGTATTGTCATCATCACTGAGAGATAGAGACCTTTTTAAAACAATCTGAATGACCTCTGCCTCAAATTCTTCTTTAGAACACGATGTATTAATTTCATTTTTTAACATCTTTTCAGTTTTTAGCTAAGTATTCATTTAAAATGTGTGTACTGTCTGGAAGTAAATTAAAGGGGGAAAAGGGCATTTTGAGATGACTGAAAATGTACCTCTCAAGCTGTTTCCTTTTCTATTTCCCAGCTAGACTTGCTGAAAAGGTGATTAGAAGAACTTGTTTCATAGGCAAACATTACTTTTTTCTATTTCAGTACAGTTCTTTGTGTGTCCATCATGCTGCACTTGGAGAGCTTGAGGAAATTCAGAGTTGCCCTTACACACAGGCCATCTGGGTGTGCAATGGACAGAATTTCCTCTATGTTTATTTGTATTTTTACTAATTGTTCTATAGTAGGTGCAGATTGCACTGCAGCAGTGGGTGCAGTTAATGAAGCAGGTTTCACTATGGAGCACACGAGCAGGATTCCTGTGGGGGAAAGCCAAGCCAATGTTCCAGCCCCCGGTGGGTTCAGGACAACAGACCAGGCAAGACTTCAAACTACTTGCTCAAAAATAATGTAACACAGACTGTCCTAGGTTACAGGGTTAGATGTGCCCACAAGCTTGTGTTCTCTCACCATCTTCGTGAGCTGTTCAAACCAGGAGGGGCAGGCTCCCTGCCTCCTCCCTCAAGTCTATCTCCTATAAAGGGCCCATCAGTGCCTTGTCTCATGACTCATCATTCCATTGTGAGATGCTCCACCCAGAGGGACAAACCAAGCTTTCCATTCTGGATAGAACTGGGATTTTTGAAGACGACAGGCAGCCTTTCCCATGGGATTTTCCAGAGGACAAGAGCTACATACTCACCACTGGACCTTCTGAGGAAGACCAGATCTTTCCACACAGGATCACCACCAGAACCACATCCATTCATTTCAGGAGGACTGCAGCCACCACCTTATCAGACTGCTGCTGCTACCCTGACTAACAGGGTCAGGTTGTATCTGACTCTGTCAGTTTAAGTCAGTTTTGTTTTGTTTTTCCTGCCTTGTTTTATATATATATACAAGTAAAGAGCTGTTATTCCTATTTCCCATATCTTTGCCTGAAAAGCCCCTTGATTTCAAGTTATAATAATTTGGAGGGAAGGGGGGGGTTGCATCTTCCATTCCAAGGGGGCTCCTGCCTTCCTTGGCAGACACCTGTCCTTCAAACCAAGACAGAGACCCACATAATGACACTGATATGACTCAATATCTGTGCAGTGTGATTTTTTTAGCCTGGAATAGGTAACCTAATCTAAACCAGGGCTATCTATGGGGCCTGGCACAACCACTGAGCTTGGTTGCAAGTCCAAAGCTGGCTGTGTTTCCTGGTGATTTTCTAAGCCTTCTCTACTATACCCTTGCTTTTCCTTATGCAAACAAGACCAACTCTTCTGAACATGCGTGCCATGAAGCTGCTCTCCCAGAGACTTCATCTTTGCACCCAGCTTTACTTGGGAGTTTTACATTTTTTTCAGTGTTGCTGAACATAATATTAACATCAGGATAGGCTCAGGGCAGGACAGCATTAGAACAAAGTCAGTGTAGTAAACTTTTAGTAGGACTAAAAGGAAAGATTTAATTTGCCTATAGATGTAAAGCACTCTTTCTGCTGTAGTGAGGCAGCAAAGCAAGCAGTACTCCCCAGGCACCATTCCATGACACATTTGGAAAGCTTTTGCTGAAATATCCTACACCATCAAAGTTAAAATATTTTCACTCTCATAAATCTCTTCACAAAAGGTAATACCAATAAGGCTTGCTTGACTTGCAGCAATCCAGGATGACACATCATGCCCTAGATCAGGCAAGAATTTCAACATCTCCCAGAGCTCAAGTCAATATCTAAGTCTCCAGGTTATAATCACACATACACATACTTCTGTTCCTCCTGAGCACTGTTCTTCACCTGGAAATACTGTCAGCTTCAGCAGGCTCTAGAGATAAGCCAGTTCTATGGAGTAGGGACTGACATCTCAGGAATATCCTAATTATAACAATGTTTTGCATGTTATATTTAAGAGACATTTTTGTATAATAATTTACTGGTTAAGACAGTAAGGAATATAATTAATAGTTATATGGCAAGATTTCTGCAATTTGTAATTCCCTAATTGCTATTTTGGATTTCTAACTGAACATCAAAGTGTCATAATCTAGTGGCACCAAACACAGAACACTTAAAATGTCAGTGAGCAAAGAAAATTACTTCAGAGAATGGGGTTCAAGAATTACAGATCTGTGATTTAAAATGTACATTTCCTGATGGTATGAATTACATTACGCAGAAACAGCTCTTCTCAGTGCTGTATACTCAAGATTAGAGACTGCAAAACGCCTTTTTCAGAATCACAGCTCTCCACTTCCCCTGCTGAGATGTCAGATAGACTTGGGCTAAACTTGATGGCAAGTGTTCCAGGTCCTGTCTGTCAGGTTCTCCTGTGCTTAATGAGCAGCACACTGATGAAAAACACTGTGTAAACAATGAAACAGCACATCGAAGAGGTGTAAATGAACTTGCTTCTACAGGATTTTCAGTCAGAGCAGGGTTTGGGACTTCTAGGCAGGCCTGCAAAGCCCTGCTGTGTCCCTAGAACATAATTGGCTCCTGATAGCAACAGCATATATTAGGCACAGTAAAGCAGTTTAGGAAGGTCTTTCAATAAACTTTCTATAAATGCAACTCATTCATTTTAATACAAAGCCTGTGGTTCCAGTGGGTGGGCTGTAAGAAAGAGCTGTCTGAGCCCTGGCTCATTTTATTTCCTGTAAGTAATGCCATCACTGTAGGTACAGTATTGACTGCTTTGGACGAAAGAATGCACAAAGACCATCAAGTATTCTTTTGTGCATGGATGTACAGTCACCTCCTAAATCTCCATTCCCCAAAATCACCATTCAGAAGGATAGGTGCAGCACAAAGCCTCTCAAGCAGCAAAGAAGGGAACCCCACAGCTCTTGGAAAGATTATATTTTCAAGAATGACGCCAGGCTCATCAGCTCATAGAGTGCATGGGCCACCCTTCCTGGCTTCAGTGACTTAGTGTACCTAATGAGTTATGGATTTTAAGTTATTTTGCAGCTTTACAGCAGCTGGGTTAGTCCCTGGCTTCCCAGCTGGGGTTACAAATAACACAGAAAATAATGGCAATTTGTGGTATGGGCAGGCAGTGCTCATTTGTGCTTCCCCAAGCACCCATGCACTCATTGTACCAGTGAGCCTTCACAGGTGTCCCTGTTTATATTCAGGGGCCCAATTCACACTGTTTATTGTGCTGAAGTAGGTTTTAATTGACACTACTACAGCACAAAGCACTTTTGCATTACTATACCTATTTATATTAGTCTAGGAGTGAGATCACTGAATTTGCTTTATGATATGTGCAGTGTAGTTCATGATTTCACTGCTGAAGAGGTTCATCACACATTTTTGAGAGTTGTTCTGTAGATTATTAAGGAATAGGTCAATGCAGTGCCCAGATTAACTGTTTTAAAAATGGCGTTCAAATAGAAGCTACAGGGAAAAAAAAAACCAAAAACCAACCAAAACATTTACTTTGGGAAAATAAAAGAAAAAAATGAGTAAACACCATAGATCTATTTTTAGCTAATATCTTTAGTTAAATTAGCATTGACATAAGAACAATGGATAAATAGCAAAAAGATTTAAGTTCTAGAATGACAGATCAGTCAATCAAAATTAACTGAAAAGAAAACAAAACTTTCTTAGGAAATGAACACATCACATTATGAAGGTATGCTACCACTTCAAAGATTACAGATGTTTCTGGCAAGACAATTAGCCCAGCTGTTTTTCTGTTCAGATCAGTGCCTTTTCTATGACTATACACATTGCAAGTGGTCAGAGAGGAGTCCCAGGGCACCTGCTCTGCAGCTATTTTTGCATTGTTTCAGCCTCATCCATAAGAAGGAAAATCGGTCTCATCATAGTCCTTTTCTGTTTGAAAGGATCGTCTTTCACCATGGGGAAAAATCTCTCTTGTTGAATAAGAGCATCCATCATAGTTTAAACAGAATTTCAGGAATGACAGGTACCTTATTTAGATAAGGTGACACATTACTGCTTCCTCTTTCTTCCTTTTTCTTATACAGTAAGATCTATATGGAGAGTAAATTACTCTATCACACCAAGTAAGTATCAAAGTCAAGCTCCATTTTCTGAGTTTCCTATTCCACATCCCCTTGAATTGCTCATCTAGCTGTTTGAAGGACATCTGAAGTGGATTTCTGGTTCCACTGCTCTTAGTATCAAATATTTCTGTTGGCTACGCTGAGTGATAAAGCTTACTGAAATCCATTTTCCTAGGAGAAGGTTACTGGCAGGAACTGGATTGCTACTGAATTGCTGTTACTGCCTGTTAAGAATGGGGACTTTAAAAAAAAAAAAATGAAGCAGCTATAAATATCACCAATTTAAAATACTTTTTACATGCCTTCCAGATTGCTTTAAATTGTTTTCTTTAAAACAGAAGAAGATTAATGTACTGAAGAGAAATTAAGGCATTTAGGTTTCTTTGAAGCCCTTATTGCCATGACCAGTGCACTGCGAGGCAAGGGGCACCTCGGCCATGGGATTTAGCTACAAAGTAGGGCAGTGCAGCACTAACTTAGAGACCTCCTTGCTCTCAAATCTGACACCTATTTGTCATTTCTCTACTTTAATAGCTATTTTGGAGGTGAACTGCTAAGAGTGACCTAGATGGGCAGTACTGGAAACGGCAGAAGGAAATGTTCTCACTGATTGCAGGAACACAAACTGTTAAATTAGGCCAATTATATAGTGTACATCCTTTTGTATGGGAAAGCTGAGAATTAAATGGATCCTGGTGGAAGAGACCCTACCTGACAGGCCTCACAGACACTGTTTGATATCCCCATGGCAGCTTGGCCCCTATTTGCTGCAATGGGTACAAATGTGTGACTCAGTAAGCTTGAAAATATAAACAGGAAAAGCTTTATCAGAAAATGGACTCAGCATTATATGCAATCAAAAAAATCTGACCAGTTACACTCCTTGCCCCACTACTGAAATCGAAGGTATTACACTCTGGAAAAGGGGGACTGAAACAGAAACACATCTGTTCCACAAGGCTTTCATGAAAGACTCACTCAAGATCCCTGAAGGTGATTTATAGAAGATGAACGGGGATGGGGAGAAAACTGAGAGTTAAACACCACCTCAAACAAAGATTTAGCTGCAGACCCAGCACACCTGAAGTGTGTGCCATGCCAGCTTAGAGAAGTAACACACTGATGTAAAATTCCTTGATCCCTATTATTGGAGTCCACTGCACCTTCTCATCTGGCTTATCTTCAGCAAACCTATAGGAAAACCTTAAGAGCTATGAAAAATAATAACTCCAAGAAAATACCTCTCAGTGGTTCTCTGGTGCTTTCCACAAAAATCCTTCATACATCCTGTAGGAGCGATTCCTTTCATCAGGGTACAATTTACTCACAGGATGAAAATCAATTTTTAGCAGAACTCTGCAAAAGGGGCACATGGACTGGAAAGGAGACAATACAGATATGTGGCAGATCCAGGGAAGCAGAGGTAGGAGAAATATTTAGATGAAAAATAAAGGCTTTGCAGCTCATTGACAGTGCCTCGAGTGCAGAGGCAGGGAGCACAGTCACACTGAGTGCACATGTCATTATGGAAAAGGAGCAGACACTCGTCATGAGCAGGATGAAAAGCACATGGATCCAAAAAGCTGGATTGACAGAGAGCACAATTCAGCAGGTTTCGGAGAAGGGGAGATGAGGTGCCTGAGTCACAATTCTGCTGTGGAATGATTCATGACTTGTAATAAAGAATCTCACGGACTGAGGGAGGAGCTTGCAAGCGCTTAGGGAAGGAGCAGAGGTAGGCATCTGCTTTATTGGTTTTCTGGCTGCCAAAAATTATTTTCTCATATGCCTGTTGTGACCATCCTGAATCCGTGTGACTGCAGGGCTGACCAACATATGCATGAATGTCTAAGTGGCCAAGGGCTGGGAATGGAGACATTTGAAGATGTGTTTAAACAGAAGGAAAAGAAGCCAGATACGAGTCCTCTGTACCTCTTGCATGTATCTGCACACATTTTTTTCTGCTCATATGTGCACCTCAGGATTTACTGGAATGGGTCCTAAACCAGCCTAATTCATCTTGGCACAGTTTAGTTTCTGCCCTCAGAAATGAGGAAATGAATAATGCATGACAAGTCAGGTATTCCCTGAGCCTTTGGCCACAGCAGAATGCACCTAACAGGTGAGGGGAACAATTGCAGACTGGACAGGACTTTGGGAATTTGGAACATTTGGCAGCAGGGAGAACCAGAAGTGACTTGACAGAAAAAAAAAGAAGGATATCAACGGATACAGAAGTACAAATTTTCTCAGGAAGCCCTTAGCACGTCAATTATAGCTGACAATTAACACCCTTACTCAGCCAGCAAAACCTACACAGATTTCACGAGCTGCCCCCATTTGTGGCAGGATAAAAGGAAGAGACAAATAAAGGAATAGGCAGTGAATTATTTTTGCATCTTGCTGCTGTTGGAGTTCTTTTGCACAGTTTATCATCAGTCTTAACAGAGAAAGAGAGGTTGCTATAAGAATCCTAAGTCCAACAAATTATTTAAATTATTTACAAAAATAATTTTAATTCATGTTCTCCTCCATGCTTCCTGACTGGAAAGGTGTGAGGGCTCTCTTTAGGGCAACTGAAAAATTGAATTCTAAGATTTTTCTATAAATAACATTTCTATAAATCCAGCTAAAGAGCCAGGAGAGGTAATAAACAGTTAAGGAGCCTGGTTTACAGGGCTTCTTTTATGTTTCATTCCCCAAAAATACTCACCATTAAAATATTTTATTTGAGATTTTCAAAGCAGTGTGGGCAAATTCTCTGCACATCTCACATTAATTAACAGCAAGTGTGTGGGTAATTCCCTGTAGTACTTTGATAATGTCAGTTTTTTATACCCATTTAGCATATCCATGCAGAATAGGATGGAGGAAATGTGTACAGTGGTTCCAAACTGCATCTCAATAAAAAATGCCGTTTTGTTCTGACCTTATGAGCCTCTGATCTGTTGCAATAGAGAGATTCTGACAGTATTTTGGGCAGATTCAGAAACAGGAAATAAATGTGCCCCATCATCATGGTGATCTGAGCCTAGTCAAGTATCTCATCTTAATAATATTTTTCTGTTTAGAGGGCTTGGGAGAAGGTGAGGGGAATAAACCTTTCTGTTTACTCTTAGCATCAGAAAAATCCACTGGGAGGGTCTGCACAATTAGCATATTAATGAAGGCTGGCCTCAGATGTGGTGCCTGAAAGCAATTATGGGCAAATTAAGAATATAAATGCAAGATAAAAAACTCGTGTCTGTTTGGGACAGAAGGAACACGAGCTGCTCAGCACTGAAACAAGAATATACATTTTTCCTTTTCCATGGGGAAGGAATCCTGTCTTACTCGGCTGGGAAAAGGCAGCATTGGTAATGTGCCCTATACCAGCTGCAAAAGACCAGTATCACTGTGATACCTCTGCTGGGTTGTACAATGACTGCTGAGCTGGATGCTGGAGTTCAGACAGCTAAAACCTGCAACTGTGGAAAGCCTGAAAGTCTCTACTCAGCCAAAGTGGAGGAAATAGGTAATTTCCCCACAGGGATCTCTGTACATTGACATGATAGAATTGAATATAATGGTCATCACTTTTCTGTGGGATTCTTTTGTTTTGGGATATCAGTCACAAACAGTAATAGGTATTTGCATTAAGTCTTAAATGGTGATGAAACTCAACCTGGCCTTACAGAATATCAGACTGAAGAGGGTATAAATGCCTCCAGCACAAGAGATTCTGATTTTCTATTCCTCATTAGCACTGGGTGAAGGCTACAAAAGAACTGGCTGGAAAGCAGGATTTCCATTCAGGGCTGATTTTGTTTTACTCTTCTAGGTTACAGTCCAATTCAGACCAAAAACTAACATGTGCTAAATTCCCCAGGCCCTGCAACCACTTAGTGATATTGATGTTCCTGTCAGCTTTCATGACCAGAGCAAAGATGACAATGCTGCTGAGGAGCAACAGAAAACAATGGCTCAGGCTCGGGCTGAGAGCTCAGGCTCCAGCAGCAGAAGACTGACCAAGTCTGAAGTCCTGACAGCTCCCTGCATCCATGTCCCTTAGGAAAAACCATCAGGAGTCCAGGCACTCTTCACCTGGCACCCTGCTCCAGGCTTGGCAAGCACTCCCACCATGGACATTATGAATGAAACATTTGGGGCTCAACAAAATGGAATTTTTACATGAAGGTATTCAGACTGCTCTGTTATCAAAAGACTTTACAACTAAAGACAGAGCCAAATACAAAAAAAACCTGGAGGCAGGAAAAGCAAATTTTTGAACATTTAGAGTTCTCTCCAAAACATTTCAACAGACGTGAATGAAAGCCATCAAACAGTGCCACAGCAGATACATTTTTAGAAAGCAAAGGCAGTGGAAATTTGTCTTCCCACCCCAGAAAAACAAAAGAAGTTAGATTTAAAGGACCTAGCTTAATTATATAACAAAATCACTAATATTTCCCTGACTAGATGTGGAACATCTCGTTCTATGATTGCCCATTCTTATTGCAATCTGCAGTTGTCTATTCTTATTTCTTTCTTCTGAATAAGACAAGGAGCAAGCTTGCAGAAGCCTCCTTCCTTGATACCAGTTCTTGGAAAACTTATCTAAAAGATGAGCCTCTAGATTAATGTGGTTTTTTAATTATATCCCTATTATAAAGGCCAGGTGAATGTAGCATCTATTGTCCCTTAATGTATTTTCCCAGGGCTAAAGCAACAAGCCCAGAAATTCCTTTGCTGAGCTTTGACCACCTTGGCCCTTTTCCTCGAGCAGTTCTTTGGAAAATCACCAGATGCTTGGCCACCTAAGGAACACATTCCCAGCAGGAGGCTTCTGGGTCAGCCCCAAACCTGCTTGTTAACAACCCCCTGCTTGGCTCCCACATCTTTGTATCTTATTGCAGCTAAAAACAGACAAAGCTCTTAGCATTTTTGCCACTGAAGGCTTAAGGTTTTCCTTGCCAGAGTGTCCCTGCCTGTGATTTTCTACTCAGACAGAAAACCTTGTTTTCCAATATACCTGTTATTGACACTAGCAAGTCAAATATATTCTCTTCTGTACAAGGTCACTGAGACATCTTTTTTTAAGGCATTACATCTTATTTTTGCCAGCAGAGATTTCAGCATTCCTCTTCCTGCTGCCGTGCAGCCTGCGAATCAGAATTGCCAACAGGGTCTCTGCTCCCTACTGGTTTGCTCAAAGATCTCCACAGCCAGGAGAACGGAATGCTGAAGTTGTTTTCTATGTAAGTGTAACACAACCTCCCACTGGACAGCTGCTGGGGAGCCTGGCAGTGCAGCATCAAGGAGCCAAAGCATGTATCTAACTTGGAGATCCAGTGGCAGACAGCTCACTCAAACATCTTATAACCTCTGACAGGCTGCACAACTATTTGATTAATTTGTTTGGAGTTAATGGCATATGCTGCATGTTCTGCCTTCATATATAAAAAGGTACAGCCAGGCAATAGGGAGGAATCTGCCTGTTCACCTCAGATGCTCTGGGGCAGGCAGTGCCTTCTAGAGGGAGGAGGGACCTGAGAGCAGCATGTGAACACAGTGGGAAAATACAGGCTGGGATGAGCCAAGTGACTTGCAAAATGGGATTGCACTGAGGGAGGCCAAAAACATGCCAAAAAATTCCTGAGAAGCAATGGGGAGACACTTTCTTAGCATGCAGGAAGCTGTAACCTTCCCTGCAGGGGCTCAGCTGCATGTGAGGCATCTCACAACTTGCATAACCTCGGCTCCAGCTTCCCAGGAACCAGCTGTAATAAGGTATGCAGACAAAGGCCATGAAAGATCAGGAAGAGGTAAAACCTCAGACAGAGATTAGATTATTGAGATGGGGATGGATCACAGCTCAACACAGAAAAACGCTGATGTGAGCAGCTATAAAGTCCTATACAAAAAGCAGTTGTAGGATGGTAATTTACTGAGCCTGAAGATCTGTCTCTTGAAGGGAGCCATGGACTTTGACCATTTCTAGCCTGACAACTGGATGGCAATAAGGACATCAAAGGTGGTGAGCAAACTAGGCCCACCTTTTAGCTATCTGTTAGACATATTAGCTATATTACCTGTTTCTTCTGTGGTTTTGGCTATTACACTGCCTACCTTTGCTCATGGTAAGTCTCTCAGAGTGATTGAAAGTCTTAGAAAGTTGCTTGGCCAGAACACAGAGCAAGAGGGAAGGACATAACCAGCCACAATACAATGAGGAATGAACCTGTTCATTGTTAAAATGTATTTCGTCTGCAGAGCAAAGTATCTGAATTTTCTCTATTTAAATATCCTCTTTAAATATATTGTTCAATTTTATCTTTTTTTGGTCTACTAAAGCTTAATTTTATTAATTGGAGGCATCTGATTTCTTTTAGTTCTTCTCCCTTTAAGAAAAGGGAGGTTAGACCATTTCATCTCAAGGCTCTGGCAACATCAAGTTTCTGTGGCACAGCTGCCAAGTTTTTGCCTTTCCCCCCCCTTGTATGTGAGTGCAAGGACTTAATGCTTCTCAGAGGTCTGCTGCTGCTTATTTTTGTGATAACCCCACAATTAAAGAAAAAATATGATTCCAGGATCTGTAAGGGAGATCTGTAAGGAGAGAATCCGACTGGCTCAAATCACACTTGTGTCCACTGGCAAGAGCTTCTTGTGAAATTCTGTGCTTTAGGAGAGTAGGATTAGAGCTGTATGTAAGTTTTTTCATGCTGAAAATGCTCCTACATGTCAAATATATCACTGGAGTTGTGAAAGAAAACCAAGAATACATTTGCAATGACAGGTAAATATGTATATTTATATAAATGAAGCAGAAAAATAGAAATAATCTTAGCAAGCAGCTATATTCTATGGTTATGTACAAAGCATTGTGTACTGAGGCTTTGGAGCTGAGAAAAAAAGTCTTGCATCGAAAGTTTCTACATTTGTGAATCATTATTGTGCATGATAATTATGCATGATATGAGTTACTAGGCTCAGCCAACAAGGTTTCTATTCCCTTTTTTTGCATCAGGTGGAAATGAACAATTGCCATTCTTGTTACCAATTTAGGAACAGTGGGTAAGTAATTATGTCTCAGCAGCCTATTGATTCACCCTTTGGGGACATACGGAGAAGACTTCAGGCCTGGCATCTGTCACAATGTGATTTCAACAGAATCAGGAGAAGGTGGTGCTTGAGCCTCTTTTTTTTCCAAGAACCCCCAGGATGTGACACAGCACCTTCCTCAGTGTCCCCTTTCTGTCACCTCCCTTGTGTCAAAAGCGTGTTCACACAACACCACAGCTCTGGGGAGAGGAACTGCCTCAGTTGTGGGGCTGCCCCTCGGCTGTGGCTGCCTTCACATGGACAGCACAGGAACTCAGGGGTTATCCTTCCTTAGGCCCCCATGGCTCCTACATAATGGTGACTTGATAACACCCCTCCCTCAAACCCTTCTCATCCCTTTTCCTTCTGCTGCAGCCCAGTCTGACAGGGAAAACAGCCTGACAAGAGATGTAGTCCTGTCCTCCTGCTCACACAGGGCTTGTTTGTGAAGAAGACTGAAGAAAAACTATGAAAACATAAAGTTGGAGGAAAAAAAAGCCCAAACTTTTCCTAGCATATACCTGCAGGCCATGGGAGTGCAATGCCACTGATGTAGTTCCCAGAAGCAGTAACATCAGAGTAGGTCAGTAGGGCTCGGAGATAAACTCCTTGCCTGTTGTAAGATATATATCTGTTTATTAAAAAATATAGTATACTGTCAATCTCTCTACTGAAATAAGTTATAAAGCATTTAAAATACCTCCATCCTGAAATCCAAGGTGGCAAAAGGCAATGCTGGGTTTAGTCCTGCTCCTACCAAGCCTTAAACAACATAATTTGAAATGTTGGAAGAATAGTGTGTTGATCTGAAGGCCTGCCAATCACAGCAGTTGTTTTAACAGATGGGACACCCAAGGGATGGTCCCAGGAAGAGCTCTGGGATTGTCAGATACAGAACCTTTGAACTCAGAGTGTCCTGTAGCTCTCAGTGCCTGAATGTCCCCCAGCTTCCCAAAGAAATCGATTCCCCGAATTGTGCAGAGAATTAAAGTATTTTAATGACATAATTGTCTCTAATCTAAAAGTAGCCATTTATTACAGTACACAAATACAAACCATGAACTAGCCAGTTTTTGTAGCATTAAACATAAGAATTATAAAGAATCACCTCACTAATAGTAACATTTACTTAACCCTATACATTTTTCCCTCAGCACAAATCTTTGAGCGGGTAAATAACATCAGAGTTGTTTGTAGTAAAATAAAATATATTTAAGAGTGATACTGCAGTACTGGATCAAGCAAAAATACAGTGATTTTAAAGCATCTTTCATCCAAAAGTGATGATAAGTCTAGAGTTAGGGAATTTACACACAGTTTAAAATATCTTTTTCATCTTCAAATTTTGTATAAAAATTACTGAATTTATGTTTGGTCTGGATTAAAGTTATTTCAAATTTATATTGTAATCTTCAGCTGATAGCAGTACTTTCAATAAAAAAACACAAAGAAAACATGAAGAGTTTGTTGATGAAAAAGGTGATTGCATGAATTACGGCCTTCCTGAGAAGGCTGAAGAGATCTGGTCTGTCTGTAGCTTCTTGGTACAAGAAAGAGACAGCTAAGATTGTAAGAATGCATGTTCTCAACTGTCTATCATCTGGATTTACTTGCAGTGGTGAAGAAAACAAATTGTCTTTGTGTCTTGGGGCATCATTTGTCATGAGCTGTTATCTAAAGTAGAATTTCCTGCTTCAGGAGCACCTTAATACAGAGTGAAGGTCTTAAAAAAAACCCCGAACAATGAACCAAAAAAAACCAAATTGAGAGAAATGCCTGTAATGAGCAAATTGAAACAAAAACTAAGCTCTTGTTCACATTATTGAAAATCTCTTTGAAAAAAACACAATGCAAGTTTGATATTGGCTGAAATTACCAAAGCTCACAAATTTGAAGAATTGCACAAAAGGACACCAGTTCCTAGGACACAGTTGGTGCTGCTTACATGATTTGCTGTGTCTTAAACCATTCATGGAGGAGATATCAAAATGTAGCTTCTCAAATGGAGCCATGTGGGACCTGTGAAACACAGGAACACCAAAGTTATGATGTACAAATACTGACATCACTGACCCTCTGCCACTTGTGCACATTCCACTTGGAGACTTATTTTTGAAGGCATATCAAGATGTACAACGATGGGGGGAAAAAGCAAGTTTCCTTTGCCTCCTGGAGGAGCTGGTGAATGGAAAAGGTGGTTGGGTTCTCCTGTGAGGGAGCACAAGCAATGCTTGGGGAACAAGGGAAACTCAAAGGGCAGCGCCAATGCTAAGTTCACTTCCCCTCTGTAGCATCCTTCAGAAAATGCCAGGTGCCCCAGATTGCCCATTGTTATAAATGAATTGTCAATTTCATTGGATTAGTAATTTGCACAAGCCAAATTATTAATATAAAAACAAACAAAATTTATTTTAATCAAATTGACAATCAAAATCAGCCACTATATAAGAAAGCAGGGCCAAGCCTAGGTTCTTGACTCTGGGTGACGCATACACAGCTCTGACCACCAGCAGTTCAGAGAGGTAAGCGCACACCTTAGAGATGTTTGAGTCCAGTTTTTATACTGTTTTTCTTGCTCTTGGCTATGAAATCCATTGTCCTTTTCATTCTTGATGATACTCAGGTCTAGTGCTCAGTGGTACATTTAGATGTTGATGTGTCCAAGGATTCTCTTTGTGCTCTGGTTGATGGTTTCCAGTAACTCATCCCAACATATGATGATCTTTCCGAGAAATCCTTATATGATGACAATGAGGTATCTCGAGCAATAAGTCCATTCATCAGCAATGTCTAAGGAGCAGCAGATCCTATCTCTTGCTTCTTTCAGATGGAAAAAGATTCTTGTTTGGTAAGGTGAAATCATGGGTCTGAGGTCATCTCCTGAGCTTGCCTGCACTTCTTATGTTAATTAGTACCTTCCTTGAGCAAGATGTCATGAGACTTGCCAAGGTGTACTCTGAACACAACTAAGTTTAAACATATACACAATTTACAAGATATAGTTTACATTTTATATCCCATATTAATAACTTATTCCAGTTATAGTGTTTTAATTTCTTATGAATTTTGACCCATCTACAACACCCATCAATCTGAAAGTCATCCCAGATCAGTGTGAAAAGGTGGAAAATGTAATTAAAACACAAGTGATATGCTCACTTTTGTTTCCAGTTGTCTTCAGTAAAGTGGGAACTGATCACAATCTTCTCCAAGCACAAGTAAGAGAGTTCCCATGTGGAAAGGTGTTGATTTGTCCCCTGACAGTTCTACTTTAACTTTTTCTAAGGAACAGCTTTTCATGGTGATTTTGGTTTCAAAGGTGCAGGCTGCTTTGGGAATGACTTGTGGCCATGAAGACCAGTCTATTAACTTGCTTGCACATCTCAATGAACTGAGAATGCACAAGAAAACCAAACTGAAAGCTACACCTTTTAATATTTGTTACAAGAGTTAAAGGCAATGCAATTTATAAAGCACAAAGGACATAGGGAAAGATATGCCAACTATTAAATCCCTCCTTAAAAAGAAATTTAAAGTTCATCCCCACATAACTATTGATTGTGATGTATCACATATATGCATACATATATTTAGGCACTGAATTTAATTGATACTCTACTGACAGTGAAAAATCAGAGTTGGATCAGAGGTCCAATTTTCACAGAAGACATTTTGTCATCTGGCTTCACAACAAAAGGAAAAAGGCTTTTGATAGAACTGTCAGGTGATGATGAACTCAAGTTCAAATCCAGCAAAGCGTAGCTTAGCAAATTTTTGTGGTGAGGGAATGAATTTAGTCTGATGTCTGACTGAACCCTTACACTCCACATTTCTCTGCAAGAGCAGCTTTCCCTGCCTTATTCACCACTGAAAATAAGTAAACCAGACTTTTAACTGAAGCTTACCAATATCTTAAATGACAAAAAGCAACTGTGGAGCAAGCACACGCTTCCTGCCAGTGCCAGCTTTTGATTTCCCCAGGTGCTACTTTAAATCATAGCTTTTCTCTTCATTTGAATTTTGTCAAGAGTGAGCAAGGTGAACTTTGATGTCCGCTCACCGATACTGCACTGAAGAATGGGCAGGAAGCTCAAAACAAATTAAATAACTTGAAAAGGCAAATCATTGTTGCAGCTCAGCAGCACAGTGCAAGAGAGCAAGTCATTTATAGCATTTTGATTGTTTCTTATAATTTAAAGCAACTTGGAAAGCATTAATAATAATGCTTGCTTCATTGAGTTTTGCTTTGATATATTGTCTTGTACTTGCAATGTTTAATAAGGATGTTATAAATTGAACAGTTTAGGCTTTCTCTGGAACTTATTTTAGTAGAGAGCACGGAAGCACAAGTCTGCTAAAGGCATAAAAGTGAAAGGAAATGAGACATGAGTTTCAAGGATACAGAACAAAGCAAGAAAGTTTGGGAGCTACTCCTTTAGAAGACATTCCTTATCCTTTATGACTCACTTCAGCTCTTTCATTTCACATTTAATACTAGAAGAGGAAAAGGCAGAATACCTAATTTTATCTTGTATTTTGAACAGTGTCTGGCTAAAAGAGTTGGATTCTATACACAAGGGGTGTCAAAATAGCCAAATGTTTAGGTAACAGGGAATCTGCAGTTGATTATACCTGTAAGGAGGAACCCTCCTGCTGACCCCCTGGAAAACTGCCTTAAGGGAGGACACATGCAGGTGTTTCTGCCACAGGACAGGGGGCAGCTGCACAAGGGGCCATTGGCAAGTGCAGCTCCCATGCCACCACTTTGCCTGAGCAGAGAGCAAGAGCTGCAACCACAAACCACAGAAATCAGTTCAGAGAGGGACAATTGGGTTACAGGTTATAGTGCCTTCCTTGAGGAAGCATTTAAAAACCTTATGGAATAACATTATGGAATAATCCTATATACAATGATTGCCTGCTGGCAGATGCAGCAAGGGATGCTGTAGGGGTAAGCAAAATGATCTCTCACTGCCTTTGCTGTGCAGAGGTGTGATAAGTCTTCTTCCTTGGGCTTTTAAAGCAATTTCAGATCTGAAGACAGACACGAGGGAGGAAAAAAGTGGAACTAGATTTTTGTTTATATTTGTCTGTTTTTGACCAGACAGTGTTTTAAACTTGGAAACAGTGAATGGGGAAAAAGTAGGACAATGAAAACAGAAAGGTATTAATTGTTTGTACTGTAAAAATGTCTGCCAGCTGTTGAGAAGGTAAGGAAGCCCTTTAAAAGTAGGCCTGCCAAAACAAAAGTAGTGTTCAGCCCAGAACAGAGTAAGAAAAATTTCTCTTGGGGAAATAGAAAGAAAAGAAAGACAGGAAAGACCTAATTAAAAGTGAAGGTCTTGTAGTAAATAAATGATTAAACTTGTTTCAAAAGTGTGCAGAAACACGATTCTCTGAGAAGAATACTAAGTTAGAGTGTAGGAAAAACTCCCATAAAATTGTTAATTTTTTTTGTTTTAATGGAGAGTAGTAGTGAAATCATACTGTTTTATAAACAGAGCATTAAAGCACAGATATGCCTTCCTAATCAGTTACATTAGAATCCCCACAGCTTTCAGGCAACAGATATATTAGTTTGGATTGAAAAAAAAATCAAGAAAAATAAGTTCATTATTTCCATTTTGGAGATATCTTCTCTCTCTACAGTAAGAAAACTGCATCTCTTTAATTTCAGAGGTAATTTTACATATAAACCCCAGTATTGAATCAGTATCATATTAAAACACATGAATAAAGGTACCAGCGGGAAACCAAATTAAGCCAGCACTTAAATGTTTTCTTAAATTATATTTCCTATTGCAATTTCCCTACTCCACTAAGTTGACTTGAAAGCTCTGAACAGGCATTTATTCTGTAGGGTACCCAACTAGGCTGAATAGAAACCCCAAGTATATTGAGTTCCCTCTTGAGAAAACTTAAGAGTGACAGGAAAAATTATGGAGTGGGAGGCTACAAAAATATAATTCCAAGAACACATCAGAGAAAAAAAAAAAGTCACCGATGAAAATGTAAATTAATACATAGGCATCTTAAGAAAATAGTTACAATTAGGTAATGAAGAAAGAGCAGAGGAACCAAGTTTTTGTTTCATTTTGTTGTTTTTTGAAGGCTTATAATTATATGAAAAGCATAGTTGATATTTAATGAGTTGCAACCAGTTGCGTTATTTTAATTAGTTTATGGTGATAAGGACGAATCCAAAGCAGACAGCTGTGAAGATTTGTTATTTTAATTAGCTAAGCAGACAGGAAAATCAAGAATAGTCTTGATCCGCCACAGCAGCCTCTGTTCAGCAGGGCCATGAGGGAAAAGAACCTCGGCAGCAACACACCAAGACTTGTGTACTAAAAAAGGGCTTGTTGGCTGTTTTGGACAGGGAAAACACTCCAAATAAATAACATCCACTTCACAAGAGCAGAGCATTTCTGAGAGGCCAAAACCATGAGCATGAGAAAAAACTGCAAAGACCAGAGTTATCAAGCTTATTACAGTAGCTGCTTGGACATGCTTGCAGTGTGTGTTATGTACAGATTTACAACCCTAAATATAGAGTATAATTATTGATTACAGCTTTACCTGATTTGTTTTGGGGCTTAGGGATAAAATAGGTGTTCTTCAGTCAAAAAACGTTTAGGACTTTTGAGAAGTAAATAGGATTAAGGGTAAGAATAAGCAGCTCCTTTTAAAAAGCTGCTGAGTATTTCCATACCATATGGACAGATCAATTAATGAAACAGATTTATGTCATAATTCAAAATGTTGTGAAGCAAGAATACAGTTGTTGGTATCACTGGAAATGAAATTAGACATGAAAAAACATTTCCTTTACATCATTCATCACCTTGCCTTTGCTCTTGACTGGATCTGCTGGGAAAAATGCACCTTATATGCTGGTAGAAATGAGATCTTATCCTGGCCAATAACCTCAAAATTTGTTTCCTAGCAGCTGCTGCACCAGTTATAACAGTCTGAGTGAGTCTGTGACCAGCACAGTGACCTTCAGGTAGGCAAAAGTCTGACCTCTCAAGCTAAGCCCAGGTTCACACCTCATCCCTGGGTTTGAAAATAACCAGTTATTTCTGACTCTGCTCACATTCTCCATATACATTTTCAATCCTACTTAAAGATAAGTTATTACTATACACAAATTACAACACATAGACTTATGAGTTAATAATTTACTTGTCTAGCTGGGGAATTTTCCTTTTAGTGCATTATAGATGAACCACAGACAAATTCAGTACTTTCTTGAATTAAGCTCATCTAGCCAATCTAATTCTGAATATATCAAGCAGTGCTGTTCTCTGTGGGGACAATTTAGAATGAAGTGTGCTTCAGTATAAGGAAGAATATCAAGTATTAGCCAAGATTGAACAGAAATCTATAAAAGATGCCAACACCAATAGCAGCACAGTTTGGATTACTAATGTCTGCTCTTTCACATCAAACATTATTGGGTTTTTTGGCCGCTGCAAAAAGATCAGTGGTCCTTCACAGAAATTAAGAAGGATCTGTAACATAAAAATGTTTAAATAAGAGTCAGCACAGGCAGGTTTAAACTAAGCTGTTCTTTCTTTACATTCAGAGATTAGTCAATCAACAATTAGATGACTTAAGACTGACAATGGCACAAAAACACTTTCCTTCCTGCAGAGTGTTCACAATCCATAATTTTAGGCACATGGCAGCCCTGTTAATGTGCTCTGTGTCTTGCATGTTCTCCATTTTGAGAAGCAAAGGAACTTCCAGTGAGGACATCTAGACTTAAACAGTTTAATACAGCTGGATCCAAGAGGTTGGGGTATAAATAAAACCTACAGAGGCCAACAGGGAATACAAAGTAGATTTTGAAATAACCATTATATTGGTAAGAAAAATTACACAGGGCACTAGACTCTCACTATTACACAGACAGCAAATATCACTAGAAA
>JACBWW010000058.1:92623-174587 GCA_020086605.1 Lanius collurio | reverse complement strand
TATAAAACAACAGAATTTGCCCACATGCTTGTTGCCATATTTTGATGGGGTGCAGAGAGGAGCCTCTCTTCTTCTGGCATGGAGTTGTCTTTAATCTGTAACCATATATTTTCTGGAACACCCAGAACAGAAACACGCTAAAGGAAGACCAAATTACACCTGACTTAAATAAAGGATAAACAATGCCATTAGGTGAGGCACCCGTCTGGTTTCACCCATTCCAGACCCAGTGCAGCACCAGAGCTGGGTGGGAACAGTGTTTCCCTGAGTGCTGAGAAAAGAACAGCAAGGGGAATTATTCAAAGCTTTGTTCTTAGTCCCATTTCAGCCCCTTCTCTTGCTTCTCCATTAAAATCCTTTCTAATTCCTGCAACATTTCATCCTCGCTCCAACTCCCTTGCACGACTGCTTTTCATCCTCACTCACAGTTTTGCTGCCTTCTTTAACTGCAGCTTTAACACTTCCCCTTCATTTTCTTCCCTTCTTTGCTTCCACCTCCAGTTCAGAAACATCTCATTTTCCTGCCTGCTGACTCCTTAAATCTGCTCCCTTGCTCCCAGCTCTCTTAACCTCCTACCAGCCATTCTCTTCTTCCTCACCCTTAGCTGACCTGGGTTTTTGCACCTATATTTGTTACAAAACAATTATACTCTCTTGCTTTTTTTTTTTTTTTTTTATTTTTCCTTAATTTAGGCACTCTTCCTCCCTCCCTCTCCTTTTATTTTCTTCTCCTGTGATTATAGAATTGCTTTATTTTCACGTAGATCTGGACTCTAAAATGCCTCTTGAACATGCAGGGGCAACATTCCTGCTCCCAAAACAACTGTGAGTTCATTTTATTAATGTTCCTCCTCCTGAGCTACATCACTGCTTAGTAAATGGTGCAAAACTTACAGACATACAGATGTATATATAAAAATAAAAGAAGTAAAACCAATATGAGCACAGCCACGGCCATAGGTACAAATGAACTGAAAAAAGAAACATGTTATTAGCTATTTAGGGGAGACTGCCTTGGCTCAATGTAAATTAAATTGTGCATGGAGAGAAGGGAGCACAGTGAGTGAACAGCTGGAGAAAATACTGATTCAGGCCAGACCTGGTCAGAAAGAACTCTCTCAAGCTATAAAATTTTAGTTTATCTATTCTGACCTGTACTGGGACACCCCCAAACTTCTTCAAAGGTTTTTTTTTCTTTGACATGGAATAATTGGTTTTACTCTTTAATGAAGAGACAGTAAGAAAGTTCTTCAGTAGTGTAACTGCTCATTTTGTGTACTCTAAGGAAATCACCCCTTTACAGCAGAAGTTAATTTTTGCTGTCCTGCTAATACCTGAATGACAGCAGGCCTGAGGTACTGGCAGTTCTTGGTTAGGGCACCTTATTAACTGAGGGAGTTCAACCCATAGAACCTTCCTAACATAATATTTTTTACTGAAATAGGAGCACCTATAAGGAAAAGGCCCAGGGAAATGGATTCTAAAACAACCCACAAGGTGATGAATTGCACATTTAGGAAGTGCACTGAGTTCCAGGCTTATCTAATACAAAAGCATGTAGGTCTCCTGTTGTGGAGATGGCCTTCTGCAACCACTTCTTGCTGGAAATCTTGGATGGAAAGCTCCTAAGAACATTTTTGGTCCTCTGTATTTTTCAATCTACAAAATCATTTTTTTTTTTTAAATGGGAACACCTCCTCTTCATATTCTCCACTGGTAAAATACCAGCACCATTAATTTGATCTAGGTCAATTTGTACTGCTCAAAGATCTCACAAAAGCTTAAAAATCCTCTCTTTTAAAAAAATGTTCTTTCTTACAAAATGTTCTGAACTAAGTTATTGCTTTGGTCAATTTATATCAGTCTCTCTGCTGAATTTGATACCAGATTGTAATGGACATCAGCAAGGTTGGCCAACACATTGAATTAATAAAAAATTAAGTTCCATGAAATAGGGAAAATACCATAGTTTTGTTTTATTTAATTGCATAGAGCTATTCTATGACTAAGGCCACAAACAGTTATTTTCTCAGTTTCTTATTTTAATTACAAGTTTGTAATTTACCACACAGTTTTTAGAATCTGTTTCTGGTTTGCTGTATTTTTGGAGCTTAATTAACATTGTTCTGCTATATTACAGATCCGTGCATATTATTTGAAAAGCAAAAAAAGACAATTTATGGAGAGTCTCAATTTTAACTGCATTTTTTTTTCCATTTTCTTATTTAGGACGCTTGTTAATTGAGAGATTTCAAAAGGAGAGCCAAGATATTCTTACAGCATTCAACATCTCCTAACAAACATTTCACTGTATTTATGCCATGGACTTATGAAAACAGCAAAACAGTAATGAGAAATATACTTCAGTTTATAGTAAATTGATGCTTTCAGTAAAACATAATTAAAGTTACTCTGCAAAATGGGACAAATAAGAAGTTATTATAGTGCTCATAGCACCCAGCATAACATATATTTGCATCTCAAACACATGGGAAGCAATATTTGTAGGGCAGCATAGCAGGTACCTTTGCCCCAGTTGCTCTGCACAGTACCTGTATTTCCCAAAGAATATTTTATTTTAAATACCCATGCTTACTTTGCTTCATAGCTACTTTTCATTTGTTTAATAATCACCATGGAATTAGGTAACACCAGTGGGGAATTATTTTTTTTTAAAATTCTCAAACTAGATAATTTTCTCAGGAGAAACATGGATTTGGGCTATTTTCTGCAGAGCCCAAGAATGTCTGCAGATTAATTTTTCATGAGATCTGGTCTGCACACTACAGCACACGGCAGATTTTGCTGCAACATGATTAATACGAAGCTCTGTGCTAAGCACTTGTTAAGCATTAAATGCTTTCCAGAGTCCCCATCAGTCTCTCTGCTGGCTTGTTTGGAACCTGACCCAGAGCCAGGTCACTTCAACAGGAATTCCTTGCCGTGAAAACTGAAGGACAGAGCACAACATGCTTGTAGGTGTGGATAGACAGATAAATACACACGTGTATGTAGACACAGATACACACAGACATGAGATCTTGGCACTGGTATTGCCTATACAGACAGGACATCAAACTGGCTCTCTGGATTCTCTCCTATGCCTTGTTAGATTGAAAGGGCAGTTGGTGGTGTCTTGTCTTTCAGCATGTAAATCAAGTTAATGATAATTTCTCCCGGTAGCTTGACTATTTCCATGGTTTAAATGCCACCCTTTGTGGCTTGGGCTGGTCTCTGCTTTATGAAGATCTCATCTATGGATGCAGGACTGGGAACCCCCCACATTATGCAAGGTGAGGCCACCTCTGCAGTGATCCTCAGGCACAGGGTGCTTGATAGGAGGCAGATGGGCTGCAGAGGCACTTCTGCCTCCCAGCCAGCTTTTTAAGAAGGCCCTGTTTGGACAGGTAAGCCTGACCTCATTGGCTGCTTACACAGCCTGCTGGTAATTTCATGCTACTGAGAACTGCATTCTGCAATGACAGCTCACAACAGGGTCTGTCAAAACAAAATAGCCAAGAGACTGCAAACCATTAGGGAAATAGCCTAACAAATATCACTGGAAGACCATACTAAAGGAGCACTATTGTTTTGTTTAGAGCCTCATATGAGAGAGGCAGGAAGAATAAACAGCAGGAGACATTTCAATATAAATGTTTCATTTAACAGTGTAGTAATTTCCCAAAGTTATCTCTCTGATAAACTATCACTGCTCAGTTTTTACCCATGTGTGTAAATAGCTGCTGACATTGCTCATGTGCTATGCTGTTCACAAGGGTTTATATCCTAAAGGATCATACCTGAAACACTTTCATTTAAATTAAAAGTGTCATCAATGCCAGCCTTTCATGGCTCATCAAGATTTTCACCTGACCTTGCACATAAAGCAGAATAAACCTTTGGAGAGTAAGTCAAGCCTGGAAATGTACAGATCAGTAAATTTTTTACCTAAAAACAGATGGGTGCCTGGGAAATGCCCAGCATTCTGATAATATTCACACCAGATTATCAGTGTCACCCTAATCCTGAATGGTCACCAGCCTTCTACCCCATCACAGTGATCATTATTCACTTGAACTGCAGCTTGGCTCAAACTGATTTCATGCAAACTGTTAAATACAGAGAGAAAATCTGCTCCAGTGGGAAGCTTTGCTTCATAGCTACATAAAAGACTAATGTGTTGCCTTGCTTTGACCCATATGGGATTGCTTACAAGCAAATTGCAAATCCTTGACATTGGATTAATTTCTTTTTCAATCTCTGATGAGGGAATCCTTCCCCCCATCACCCCACTACACTTCTTATGTGAAGTTTCACATTTTCAAACACTTTGGTTCTTGTTTGTGTTGCTACTGCACAAGTGAGAGCTGAATAATTTTTATGCAATTTTTTTCTACCTGAAGATAATGGCACGAGGCCTGCAGAGATGGCAATTAAATGTATCGGGCATATGATGATGAAGGCCACTTTACAATACTCATCTTTCACGAATTTCACATTTCCACTCACCCTCTCAATCAATCTGTTGTTATTCTATTTGCCTTATGTTCTAACTCAACATGTCATCACTGTTCAAAATACATCACTTCTCCCCTGGCACGCTACTTTTGCCTGTCAGCTGTCAAGGAGAACTTGTGACCAATCAGTATTTTGCTTTTTCTTCTAGGGACCACTTAAACCATTCTTCAATCACTTCCCAAGAGACAAACTTTGTCTCTTGCCAAAGTAAGTCACCACGTTAGGTACCTGGGTTTTCACATGCCATCCATGAGCCTGAATCAGAGTTACAGAACAGAGTTTACTAAGGGTGAAAATCAGAAGGAATCAGCACCAACTTGCCCGACTAAAAGACAGAATTGGATAAAAGCAGAGTGCTGGTAACATCTACTGCACTAACCAATAGCCACTTATTGTGAGACATAACAGTTGGTGCACATAATCCATAGAATATGTTGGATGTAGAATCCATAAGCTGTCATATACAAAATGAGGCACTGCTAACAGCCTTTTGTGTCTTGGCTACAAAATCATGTAGGATTAAGGGAGCCTTAAGAGACCATCTACTTCAACCTCTTGGTCAAAGCATATCCAGTTAGAGCAGGTTGCCAGGGCCTTGTTTATCTTACTGTTATCAACCAGTGGTCTTAAGGCATTGTCACTCTTCAGCCCAACAAAGTTAAGTAACAATTCTGTTGTAACTTAGGGTCCTCTTATGGAGGCTTCACAGTGCACAGAGATGATGCACTGCAAAGCTTTCACAAACCTCCTTAATACCAGGAATTTTTAGAACTGCCTCTCAGGCCTGGATTTATCTCCTGTATATCATTAACATTTCATACCCTTACAGAAGGAATGCCAGAGCTGCTGTCTTGTGGCTCTTCTGTTTACTTGCAAGTGCAGTCAGCTCCATTATCCAAGGGATAGGACACTGAGTGGTGGCAGGTGATTCCTGTACTACTGAGCTGGGCTCCAGCCAGCTCAGAAGCCTCTCCCCTTGCTGCTCTGGGAGAGTTTATTTGCAGAGGCACCAGAGCACGTCCTGGGGCACATCCAGGAAGTCTGGCACCGACCTGAAGCCAATGAGCCCTGCTGAACTCAGGGAAGCTGCGCTGCGGGGCCGACACTCTGTCTTCCCACTCTGCTCCCCTCACTCCTGGTTCTGGGAATGCAGCCCAGACCCACCTGAGCAGGCTCTGTGCACTGCCAGGCTTGGTTGGGAAGACAAGCAGCCTGCTTCTGGGCCTCAGTTGGATCTGAAAGCCACTTAACCATATTTGTATTATGTTGTACCTGCCAGACCCAGACTAGCAGGTGAGCCAATACAGAAACCACCCAGCTGGCTGTGTCCATGGCATTGCTCACACAACAGGGATCCCATGTCTATGGAAAACAGAGTGCTGTTTATATTAGTTTGTTATCCAGCATGTTTGTCCTTAAAGCAATGATGAGTTTGCAACTCTAAAAGAAATTTATCTAAATATTCCTAGTTTACATTACCTGATTACAAACATAATAGAGAGGTTTACTCATTTGTCTGCAGTGGAGATGCTGCAGAACATAATGTAGCTCTTTTTTAGTTTCATTAATATTGTAAAAAGCACAGAAAGATGCTCTGACCTGTCCAAATTAACATTAACAATGTTTCCCCTTCTGTGTTGATCAAGCACATATAAATGATGGCTAAGAGTTGACCAACAAAAGGTAATTGATTTTTCTGACATTTATTTGCTTACATCCAATAACCTCATTGCTTGAAGTAAGTTCATCAGTATGCTGAAAAACAAGCTTTAACTTCTGGTATTTGAAAGCTTGAATGGCTGCTGCTCAATCTTATAAAACTGGGAAAAGCTAGAAGTATTCTGCATGAAGGAGAAAGACAGGAATGACTGCCCAGCACAGCAGTGAGAGAATCCAATCAGTTACAACCCCCCCACCATCTTCATTAAATGTCAGTTTTCAATTTGCTGTAGCTTCAGGTCATAAAGTGCTTTTCACATTTAAAAAGGGTTGAGTTTAAAGAATCAAACTATTGACATATTTGTACCATTTGCTCTGCAGCACATCTGTAATACAGTGGCAATGTCCTGCATCACTTGGCTATCACTGCACTCATGGACTGCACTCATCTACATCACACTGCACCTGTATTCCAGCACAGACACCAAACAACCCAGTTTGCTCTCTGGAAAGGTCTTCTTTAGGGCATTCAAGTGTATCCAAAATAGAAATGAGCTCAGATGAGTCAAATAGTTAAAATAATGGCAAACAGACTGGCTTTGCTGGGGACAGATACAAAGCACTGGGAAACCACAGCATTGCAGCCTTTTTTCATTAGTGGCTGTTTCTTGTCTACCTTCCAAGTTGTGCAAAAATGCTCACAGGTATCACAAGAGAATCACTTTTAAAAATAATTTTGGTTTTATGCAGGAAATGAGGCTAAAAGCACTTAAAGGCATGTACTTAAACACCTTCAAAAACTTGCTCAGAATTACATGGTGGCAAATTCATTTGTTGGAAGGTCCAATTTGAGACCTCCTCTTTAACTCAAATGTAATAAGGATGTATGCACAATTTGGATACCAAACTCCAGGGCCACTTATTTACTTTTCATGCAGATTGATTAATTTCATGTCCATCATTTTTTGAACACAGCTATAAACCTCATTATTCATATTTAGCAACCAAGGCAGTCTCAAAGCCTGATTTTCCCAGGCTGTTGTTTCTGTCTCCCAACGATTTATAGAAAAAATCTGTTTGTATTTATATAGTGTGAACTTTTCTCAATGCACATAGGCTTTTCAACTATTTTTCAGTGATAATTTACAAGATTTTTCCACTTAGCAAACAGCTAAAGTTTCTTCATTTATCAGTCATAAACAACATGTAACTATTTTGCTGTTGATAAATTCTGGAGTTTTAAGGATCTTCTTGCAGCAGGTCAGGAATGTGGTATGATACAACTACAGGAGTAAAGTTACTTATTAATATTTTTGACATAGATTTTTTGCATAAATATAAACTCCAGCAAACAACTGGTTAACTTGCAGGCTATAAAGGCATAGTATTGCAATTTGAAATGTTCTTTACAAGCTTCTAGTTTAGAAAATACTGGATAAATCTCAGCAATTTACTCAGTGTTTAGTCTAAGTGACTTCCTACCCAGGAGTAACATACATTGTGTATGCTCTTCCAGACAGGAATGCTGGGATGCTCTGTATAAGAAAGCTGTAACTGAGTTTCTTCCTACCTGAGCCCTGATAAGTTAAAGTAGCCACAATTTTAGCAGAATCCTTTAGTTGCCTGAAACAAAACACGGTATTGATCCTTTGCTGGATAAGAATGGTCAGTAACTCCTCTCCTCACTCCATTTGGTGGTTTTTGTTTAGACAAATTGGAAGCCTAAGAATGAGAATTCCTCAACATTTGTAAAGTAAAAATACATGTGAATTTACATAATTGCAGAAGGTGTGCTATCCTCAAATGAAGCCTTTGATTCAACAATTCTAAACACACCAGCATTTGCAAAGTTGTAGAGATTAATTCACATGGCTGTGAATTGATTTATCTCTTACTGATTTGGCTACATTGATTATTCTGATGCCTTCTTAACTGGCTTAACTTTGGATGTCATTTTTAGTATATGTGCTTACTATACTCCTCTCATTTGATTAAATTAGAACTGTGAATCAATTCTCTCTGCCATGCAACTGAATTTTCAGAAATGGTTTCACTTAACTTTATATGAGATTATTTAGCTTTTTCCATCACAGACTGTTTCAATAAATGTGTATTCATTCTACAGGGTTGCAAATAGAAACAGTATTTTACTTCTACTAATTTTAATAGTGAGGCTCAAGGGTAAATCTCACTCAGCATCACAGAAGGGATACATTTGCTAACTTACAATATCTTTCCCACTTAACAAGCTTCCCAGCCTCTTTTTGGAATGAAATCCCTGTAAATTGAGTCGAATTTCTCATCAGTGATTCTGTAAACTGGTAGATATTTGACAAGCTGTTAGTGCAAAAACAATGCAGTGGCTTCTCATTGTGTTCATATTTACCCTCCACTCCTCCTTTCCTAATCCATCTTTGGCGGTTTTGGGTTCATACCCCACAGAAAGAAGAATAAACTGATTTTTAGATGTCAACAATTAAAAAAACCCACACAAGATTTTTGCAGCCAAGAGGAACAGTCTTTGTAAAACAGCCCTAAGACTGGTTTTGCACCACAGTTTATACTCTCAGCAGAGGACACAGAGTCACATGGATGGGCACATAATGTTTTAAACTGTATTGTAGCTGCAGATGCATCTCTATTCAGGATAAATGTAACTTTTTGGATTCTCTATGCATCCTAAAAAACAGCTCTCCCTTTTTCCATAGTCTCAAACACAGGTTTTAATTATTTATTTTATAATATTTTTAAAGTGCAAGACTTTACTGTAAAATCTTTTATTGATGATCCAGTAAAAGTGATGAAGATTGTGCAAAGGAGTGCAGCATAGAGTGCTTTCATCTTATGTGAAACTTCCATAAGCAGGAAACACTCATGTCCAAGTGATTCATTACTATATAAGTGATGCTTTTGCTCTACTTGAGGAAGAGAAATCAGACAGAAACCAGATGTTAGAATTACATACCTGCATACACTGCTGGTCTTGACTGTGAATAATTCATTGAATTCTTCTCACCACTATGTCCATTTCTAGAAGTTTTTTGAGGGAACAGTTCCTCTGACTGCATCACAACATAATCACAATGGTATGAGCATTTTTTATATGATGCTCAATAAATTATATTGATCCTCTATGATTAGGTTCCACATTTGTTTCAAAGATGGTTTGAACCTTTACAGAAAAGGAAACTGAGTCCATTGTCTTCTGTTAATCAAGTCTTCTATTTTTCTTCTGCAATGTAAGTCTCCCTACTTCCCTGTAACTCTAGAGTTTTATGCAGCTCCCTGCATAGTAATCATGGAAATAAGTGGTTTACAGTTTGAGAGGTAGAGTACAAAAGCAGTTCGAGAATGGTGGAGATATTTTACAATATTTTTTACCTAGTGGAATACTCTATAATAGTCAAAAGTCAAGAGTTTTAAGGTCTTGACTGCACTTTGCTAAAACCCTTAAATTTTACTGTTGTGGTACCACATTCTGTCTTCTTCCCAAACACTGGCCCTTACAGCTTCTGCTGTTAGAAGCTTCTCTGTGCTCTCAGCATTTGTTCTGATTGAGACTGCACTGAGAGCAGTAGAGCATGCACATATGTTGACAGAGAGGCCTGAGAGCAGCTTCTAAACCCAGAATACATCGCCTTCACATCAGCAAAACTTCCTCAAACTCATTCACAGCCAGCTCAGACATAACTACAACACTGAGTCTTCATCTGCTTGGGGTTTCTTTGTATGTGCTCAGCCCTCTGTCACTCTGACCAACGCAGGGAAATATTTCAATACACTTGCAACACGTGCATTTTCATTGCTCACATTAAATCTAACTTATTATTTTCACAAACTATCTGGTGCTAATTACAAACACTGGGAATTACCTTAAGCAGGACTTACTACTTTTTAAGAATCCAGTTTGATAGTCAGAAACCAAAATTCTGCTGTGATAGCAAAATGCCATTGTATTTATTTTTATTGCTTTGAGAAAGCCTTAAAACACCTAACACCTCTGACCTCAGTACACTTCTTGTTATCACAAATTCATACCTAAATATAATTCTTAAGAAAATAATTTCCATTTTAAACGGCATGCCTCTCCTCCCCACACACACCTTTTCAATTTCCCTTATGTCCTTAGTCTGCACTGAAAGGTCTGGAACGAGTAGGTGTTGGGAGGGCTCACTGGATCAATGATGTCTTTAATGGTTTTTCACTGGCAGGAACCTTCCCCTCGCATTAAAGGCAATGTTTAGGCACAGTGTGCATCTCTTCTCGCTGCCCCTCCTGCGCAGAGCCCGGCTCGCTGCGTGTGCGGCATGGCAGGGACCGAGCCTGCTTCTGCTGCAAGTGACAGGGCTCCTCTGGAGGGACAGAACCCGGTGCCACCAACCCCAGAGCCAGCCCCACCCGCCCTCACCCCAGGCTGCAGTGTGTGGCTTGGGACACGCTGATCTCCATGGCTGAGGGCTGCACAGGGGGCAACTCTCACAGCTGGCCATCCTTTGCTTTGGCCCTGAGCCCTGCTTCCCTCCAGGCATCTTGGATTTACCATTCTGAGAGTTCTAAGCTTAACCTAAATCCAGTGGAGAACCTCTGGAGCTCAGCCACATGCCCTAACTAATTATAAGGGCTGAATTGCACTGGCAGTCCCAATATGGCTGTGCCCTTCCCCTTAAACCACACTCTTAGTACATGACTAAACTACAGCTTTCTCCTTCTTTGAACAGGAACAAACACAGAGTTTATGGTTTTCCCACATAGGAGTTCTGGTGCCAAACCATGCAGAAATCCTGGTTGTGTACTTTCACTTTTTCCTATGTAAGTTAACCAAACTGCTGTTAATCAAGTTAAGCAGTCCTATGCTAAGAGGCTGTTTACAGATACTCAGGTAAATGCTAACTGCACGTACTTACTGCAAACTGGAGCACTCAAACCACTCTGACAATCCATGCTGAGGGCAGGTGAGAGTAACAGAGTGAGATGTGGTCAATGTCCTCAAGGCAGAAGCCAAGGAATTAGGATTTCTGAATTCACTGTGATGTGAACTTGCTATGTGTTTCAGGTGAACTGACAGGGCACAAGAGCTCTCAGCTCACCTTGGCTGATGATATGGTGGTTGTGAGCTGTTACATAAAAAAGCTAGAGGAATACTGGCCATGAAGCCACCTGAACACAGCTTAAGGAATACAACAGCTCCTACAGTACAGCCATGAGAAAGACAGTGTCCTCTGCAATACAGTTTGTTAACTTCCAGGGATGCTGTGGATGCCCCATTCCCCCAAGTGTTCAAGGCCAGGCTGGATGGGGCTGTGAGTAACCTGGTGTAGTGGAAGGTGTCCCTGCCCATGGCAGGGGAGTTGTAACTGGGTGATCTTTAAGGTCCTAACAACCCAAACCGTTCTATGATTCCATGAACTCAGAGCAAATGGTGTTCTCAAGATGATGCCATTCAGGCCACAAATGCTGCTGCGTGAGGTGCTGAGCTCTTGGAAGCTAGAGGAAAAATTAAGCCTTTTGTAATCTCTTCTCTTTCAACTACATGATGTCCATATTCTACTTGAAAAACAAAGAAAGCTAGAATAAGGTGTCCTATTACTACATATTTATGATTGCAACAACCTCTTAATGAATTTTCTGTGTTTTTTCTTGTACCTGCCATCCTTATGGTGTGCTACAGAGCATGTGAATGTGTTTTTACCATCAGATAGATAATCTTCAGCCTTTGTTTCATTTGTCAAAAGTAATGCTTTATACACCTCTGCTGGGAATGCTGAGCTGGCTACTGAATACAGAGCCAAGAGGTCTAGATATTGGCTTAGTTCCTTTTAATTATCATCTCACATGTAAAGGAGACTGTTTTATCTTTCAGAGCACAAGGGTCATATAAATAGTCTTTAGTACAGAAATGAGCTAGACAGTTTCATGGTTATAATTTAGAATGTATTCCATTTCAGTTATTTAGTCTTGAAGGCAAATGAAGCATGGAATTGTGAGGTTTTATGATATTATCTCTTCCAAAAATATTGTTTTGATCTTACTCAAATCTTCCTTCCTGATAAGCCAAAAACACTTTTGTAAAAAAAATGCTAGTCTCAACAAAGTGAAAATGAAACATTCCAGCAACTTCCAAAACCCAGATGGAAAGAAATAAGGCCATGTTTTCTGTTCACTTTCCCCCCCAGCAAAAGCTACATTAATAAAACCAATTCGTTAAAAAGTTCACCTCCAGTGTAAGTATCTTCATTTAAACACAGCCATCAGTGTTTGAACATAAGCATGATTGGTTCTTTATTTTTGAGTTTATATTCATTTCAGGAATTTCACTATGTAGATGTAATATAGACTTCTCTAAGTCTCTTGACTGAGCACAACATGCAGTTCTGATTAAAAGATTAGCACTGTGCTGTATCAGTAGAATACATTTTAAATGGATTAGGAACTGATGACTGGACGGATCTCAAAACAGAGCAGGTTACTAAATAAGGGGATTTCTTAAACCATGGAACTGCAAAATTGAGCTAAGGCTCATAAAGACCTGCACAGAATTTTTCGTTGCTCTGCATTTTGAGACAGAAAAAGTTGGACTGTGTAATAGATAGATATTTCTATCTACGTCTCATTAAAAACAGAGAGGTGGGTCTTAATACAAGACATTACCTGCATGAAACACAACGGAAACAATTCTGTTTTAATGTGCTTTTGTACTTGTGTGACACCTGACCACTTTCTGAACACCAGCCATTACAGGAGCAGAAATCATCAGAGCTGTCCAAGCATTTCAGCAATGACTACATTCACCATGTCTGCCTCAAACAGGCCTTCTTTATTAAAAGACCTGGTCTGATCCCATTGTGGTCTTCAGAACTCTGCAAACACCTTCCTGAAAATGAGCCAAGATGTTCAGGAACAATTCCCAGTTTGGTTCCACAATCACTGTAAGCCCTGCAGGACTCTGAGCACACATTGTAGCTGTGCAAGCTGTTCCTGTTTGCACTACTGATAAATGGGGAGTAATAACTTGCCTGAACACTCCTCACAAGTCAGCGAATTCCCCTGCTCCCACTTTGGAGGGGTGGGGTTACAGGACAGATGTTTTTAAACAACTGATGCAAGGCTCCCAGAAAAGCTTTGAAATACCATCACACAGGTTGTGCCTCGCACCATGGTGCTGTCCTGGCCAACAAAGACAAACATAGGTATTAAAACTTCCTTCATAAGTTTTCAGAGGGTGGAGGAAAGAAATGCTGGAGCAGCCATGCTTATGGATCTTGATTTGTAAAGAGCTTGGATTAAGGCAGGGTCGAAGAGGAGGGTTAAGAGAGAGAAAGAAAGCAGCCTTCTCATCTCAGGTGAGGCTGAATAAGGGAGGAAGGAATCTAGAGCATGTGCCTAAGTGGGACCCTAAAACTCTGGGACCTTTTTGCTGTGTGTGTATCAATGCTTTAACTAAGTCCTTTTCATTAGATTCTGTGAACCACTTTCAATTTGGAAAGACAGCTTAAAATTTTTTGTTGACTAATTGAGAAGAAAGTTTTAAAAAAATTCTTGAGGCCTGGATCAACTCTGCTTCCTTTGACTTGAAACAAGGAAGAACTTCCTTGCCTTTCTGTTACGTGTGTGGGGACATGGGGTCACTATTCCCACAAGACCAGGCAGGGTGGTTAGTGACAGTGCTGGGGAACAGCAGAAGCACTTGGCCTTTCCAGCAGCTGGAAATGAGGAAATTGCCACAGACTGGAGTCTCCCTCTACCACATTCCCTTTGTTTTTGAAGGGAGGGCAGAAGACAGCCCTAAGGTCACCTCCATGTTTCCTACTTTTTTTCTACAGAAAGGTGACCAGAGTACATTAAGCTTCGTGATATAAGAGTATTTTTGCTTGACAAAGTCTGAAATTTAGAGAAAAGAGCTGTGTACTTAATTAAAAACAACTAATTCCCCAGTACTGCCACCATCAAAAATTATTTGTCTTTTGGCAAACATATTTTCCTAACCTGATAAAACTTGTCAAAATAATGTGAATCTGCTTCTCCTTCTCTATATACACATGCAGTCAGGTAAATAAACATGCACTAAAGCATCAAGACAATCCACCTTGGTTATCCTTTTGGGTACAATTTTTGTTTTCCCTCCATCATTACTCTTGCTGTTTCTGCAGCACAATGTCACTTCTAAGCACAAACAAAAGAATTCTTTGGCTTCTTCATCCTCCCAACCAAGTTTGATTTATCTTAGCACCAAATATCAAACCTGAAATATAAACACTTTTTCCCTGACACAAGGAATTAGCATAGAGTCATAGAATATCCTGTATTGAAAGGGACTCACAAAGAATAATAAGATTTGTAGCTGCTCTTGGTTAGGAGAAAAAAAAAATTAAAAAAAAAAATCACAGGATTCACTTCTTAGGTGACTAAATCTTATGGATGCAAAAATCCCATGACCAAATCTCCCCCCCAAATATTTAGTCTGGTGACACATACTGTAAAGTGACCTATGTTTGATCATGCAATAGTCTAATGAATCAGTCAAAATCAGCCTTTCAGTCCAGGCAGCACAGAGCATAATAATCAAAATAGTGAACAGAACTGTTGTATTGATTTTTGTTAATCTAATCTCCCCCTTAGCACCAGCCTATCATTAGATCCTTACACCTCCCCAACTCCTGCCTGGCAGCAGTGACAGCTGGGGCTGGAGCTGTATTGACAGCATTCTCATTAAACAAAGCCAGCCATTATCAAAGTACACTTATCAAAAACTGCGACAACTGCCACTCCTGACTCAAGGATTGTATAACCATGATGCAACTCTCCTTCTAATACTGCCATAAAATTAGTAAATAAGAGCTCTGCATAAAGCAGGGAGATACTTATTAACTTCACTTTTTGTAGCACTTAATATACCATTGTTTTAATTGTGTTCATTCATTATATCTCTGCTCTACAGAAAGCTGCTGGTGTGGTTTGTAAATCCCATTGTGTCAAAAGACAAACAACTGATTCAGCCTGCAGTGCAGGAATAGGCAACAGAAAATCACTTAATCCCCAGGTGGTTTAGTTCTACCCCACTGACTGTGATAAAGGTGTAGACACAGAAAAGCAGATTTAGTACAAATATCAAAAGCAAGGCTCAAATCCCAGGTCCCCGTTGGCCTCTTAGTGTACCTCTGAAATTCAAGGGCTGGGATAAGAAGGCTGCTTCAAACAGTCAACAAGTATTTCCTTCAAAATAAACCAGCTCTTTATTAGGCTGGGAAAATAAGTGTCCACAGCATTACTCACCACAGGCTGCTGACCCTAAAGGACGTTATAAGGTCAAAAAGTGTGCTGACAGCTGCACCACTCTTTAATTAACACTCTCATCCACAAATAATACATAGAATTCTATATAACTTTTTCTCCAAAAAAAAAAAAAAAAAAAAAAAAAAGAAAACAATTTTGCTCTGGTTTACCTTATGGAGGATCCTCTCTCTCATCATTATCAGGACTGTAAAGAAATTCACTTCCTTAGTTCCTTGCCTAATGTTTAGTGATGTGAAAACTCCATGTCACTGAGTAAAATAGACAGGAAAAACTGAACATCTTTCAGGAACACTACTGAAAGAAAGTTCTTAGGCAAAAAGAGATTTTTAAATTAAAAAAAAAAAAAAACAAATCAGAAAACAAAACCCAACAAACCCAACCAACTAACCAAAACCCCCCAAGATTCAAACTACAACAAAAATGATCAGTTCCACAAATCATTTGAGTTCTGGTTTCCTTGCATGAACAATCTACTTTAAATCTTCAGTCTTGTGTGCTCTATGCTGCATACATAATTAAAACCTACCATTTTTTATTACAGAGAACAAGTGGCTAGATTTCTACCAGTAATATAAAAAAACCCGTGACATTTACTTTGGAACGCTAGTAAAAATTTCGTGATCAAATGCAAGGTGTTTTATGGAAGCTTCCTTTCTCTATCATTATCTGTCATTTTCAGTCAAAACACAGCTACTATTGGACATCTGGGACAAAGACTGCTTTTGCAGGCTTTGCTTCATGAGCAGACTATGGCAAATAACAGAATATTTTAAAGTTTTTCCCCTTTGTGGTCAGAAATAAAAAGGATAATAAATATGTTAAAAAGGGCTAATGAGTCCCAAGCAGCAAGATCTTCATCTTTTGAAGACTTTTATGAACCGTAATTATCTAATTACTGTTAATTGGTTGAGTGGGATGAGGGAGTACTATGGGTGTAGGAGGGCATGCATTGTGCTGCACACTCAGAACTCATCCTGGCACCACTGGGTGTAATACACAACTTGCTCAGGAAAATCAACAATTTACAGGAAAAGTTTTGTGATTGAATTTGCAGTTTTCATCTGTGGTTTAAAAACTATTGCTAGTTCTTCATGCCCTGTGCATGCTAATTTAGAAAAGTTGACTGGCTTCCTCTCATGAGATCTAGGGAAATCCATAGAATCTACATTTTTACTTTATTTTCTGCACAAATATCTCCACTCTAAAAATTGCAAAATGCAGCCCTGACTAACCCTGAAGCAGCTAATTTTTTGCATCCTGAATCCTAAGCACATAGCAGAGGGCTAGCTCTAATGCAATTTGTCAAAACAGACTCTGTGAACCCATCATGAAGACTTAACTGTTTCTGAAAATAGTTTTGGCTCATGGTGGTGTCACTCTGTTTTTGGACACATGATTTTAAGTATCTCTAGAACACTGTTGAATGGAAGGCATGGTCACCGTGAGGATTCTGGCAGGGCTGTGTCTCAAGGGTTAATCCCTCTTCAAGCACTTAATGGGGGTGAGATGATCAGAAAACTATCAGTTAAGCCAAATAATACAATTTTGATACTCAACTTTGTGCCAGAACACTTTTACAGGTATGATTATTAAAGTCTCATCTTGCTCCATGCAACATGAAGAGCAAATTTATGTGCTCAACTAATTGTTACTCTGATTGTGCAGAACTTGAATGAGTGGTTGTGTGATGAAGAGGACTATGAAGAGTCAGGCTTTTTTCTCCAGAAATTAAGAACAAAACTAACTCACAGTGCTAGAAGAATGGAATCTCTGATGGATATATTGATCTTTGGTCAAGTGCTTTCCACTTCTGAGAAAATGGAATGTGAGGATTTTCTGATTTCTGGTGCATTAGGAAAAGAAATGGAAGGGAAAACAAATGGGAGCACCACTATCTGGCACACATCATTACCTGCTCACCCAGGTGGGCAAGGCACAAACTGAGCCTAATAGCCCTCCTTTGTCTTCTAAAACACAGCCCAAGGTCCTAAACACATTACTTACTGTCCAGAAATCAGTGTTTCATTAAACAGCCACTTTGCTTATTAACACCTGCTGCAGTGACAGTTCTGTGGTGACAGCACACACCACACAGCAGCATCACTGACACTGCAAGTTCAACAGGCATGCCAGAGTTTGAAGAGCAGCCCAGCTCTGTTGAATCAGGGAAGGACAGACACATCATTGCTGCCTACTCCTCATATCTCAAGTAATTGAGCCAGTGAAGTGCAGTCCCTGAGAGGATGGAAATGCTGGAATATGCACCAGCTCCTTCAGTAACAGAGGCCTTTGCCCAGTTAGCAAAATGCTGGCAAGGGGAAACACAGGTTTCTTTTAAAAGAAGATAGCAAGGTGTGCATTATCATGGAGGAGCTTGGCAAAGAGAGAGTGACCTCAAAGAAATGGGAAGGGTAATCTGAATACAGAAGAAATACTGCTGTCTGTATTTATATCACATCTATATTTTACAACTCACTGTAGTTGTGAAAAGAGCCACTGCTTTTATTCTGTTCAGTTTCCTAGAAAAAGTGAGATTAAGAACCCTTTGGAATACCATTTCCACTTAATGACAAAAACACTGCTCTCACTATATTACTATTACTACACTATTTCATGCTCTACGTTTCAGGCAAAATGCCATGCCCAAAATAGCTCCTCTCATGTTTTGCCTTTTAATAATTTTTCCCCAAAATTCCTGTTACAGGTTGGCTGTGCTTCCAATGAAAGAGAAATTCCCATGTGCAACTGAAACAGATATGCTAAACAGTGTGTTATGTGTCCAGAGTCTCAGCAGTGCTTATCAGAACTTTGAAATGTGCAGAGATTCAAGCCATCCATACCCTTCGTACCCTGGGCTTGATCAAACAGCTCTGACTCTTGCATGACCAGGAGGGGCTATTCCAGCATCTCTAACAGCACACAGCCAGCTGTAAATTTTGTTTACCCAACCTCAGCCTCCTTTGTAGGGGAGAGTAGGAATATTGAATGATGACTTGGGGATTTTATTCAGCCACATCACAAACCCCCCTCCTTCCAATATTATTTAGAAAAAATTCCAACCACCTCAAAAGTAGCTTGGATAGCACTTCTATTCATGTTCCAAACTTTCACTGTCAGTCTCACACCATAATTGCCCAGCATTCTATAGTGAAGAGCACAGACATACAATTGAAAGCTGTACAGAGACAAACTCTTCTACTTCCTCCATATCTCATAAAAGCTCAGCCCAAATTTTTCAACAAATTGAACACTTGTTCTCATTCTATGCACCAACCTAAACAAATCTGTGAGAATTTAATACTCTTTCTACCCTTTTTTTTTGCTATCTCGATGTTGACATCAGATTTATCACAAGAGTTTCTAACCATCCGTGATTAATTTTGTAAGCAGCACTATAGGACGATCAACAACACAGTCTCTTAATTTTACATCTGATCATCCAGCAAACATCATTTTCTCCTGAAGTGTTTTCCACAAAGAAATTTAAAAGTGGGAATTAATACGGTCTTGAATTAATTTCCCTCATCAACCAGATGGTTTAATTACTGAAACTGAAAGAGCCAAGAAGGAAGAGTCCTTGTACCAAATTCAAAAGGCTATAGAATGTAGCATCCCTTGTTTATTTCTTTAGTCTCAGAGTGAAACTCAAAGTATTAAAACACATGTGGAGAAATTTCACTTAAAATCACAATACTTTTTCTGCTGTCTTTCAAAGTGAAACATATTAAATCAAAAAGGCATTTTAAAAATGGGCTGTTTTCTACAATGTGAATATAACTGAATGTAGAGACTTTTTCCAATGCAAGTTTTAAGCAGGAAAGTAATGATAAAATATAATGTAAGTATCACTCCAGTGCCCCTTTCCATCTATGACTCACACAGTTATGTGCTTATGAGCTCCACCATCTTGATACCCTGTGAAGTCTGCAGGTATTCTTCATATTCTATACATCTGAAGAGTCAAACTGTGTTTTTTTGTTGTTTTTTTTCCTGTCTATATTCCCTATTTTTTTCTTTTTTTTAATTAAACAAGTTTTTAAATAAGGAAAGGCTTGATGTTTAAGTGTGAAATGAGGATTTTTGACATCTGTTGACAACGTTCCATCCTTTTGTGGTCCACTCAAATTCATCACAGCTGCACAATTTTTTTCTGAGTAGCACTGCAAGATTACCACTTACATAAAAGTATGACAGTAAAAATGTAAGGTAAAAACTTTATTTCAACTTTATCTTTTTCATCTGGTAGGCTTGAAATCACAAATACATATTTGTTTTAATCTCTGTGATTTTTCTGGCATGTTGAAGCACAGCAATACAAAAGGATTCTTAGTGTACTCAGTTACTGCAGCATCACCTGAATTTCAGTGAAGAGATCCAGGCTGGAATAAGGCAGTCTTCTCTACCTTGCTCTCTTGCTTCTTCATATTTTGGTCTTCCTGACTCTGACCAGATCTTACCTGAAGTATGTGGGAATGGTGACCTCCTGCCCAGTGGCTGCTGTGATGTAACTGCTCTGACAGTTGTGCTGTTGTCCCCTTTCGGTGTAAAGCAAAAACATTTTCTGTCTTAGTTCCCTGCATCCTGACTCCTGGATAAAACACCTTAGTGTGCTGGGAGTTTTGATTAATATGTAAATCTTTGAGACTCTTTACCAAAGGCAGCAGGGCAGAGCAGTGTTTTTTAAATTGCATTGCAGGGGGAAGCTCATTAGATCTGCGATAAAGCTCCCTGATCATCAAAGGCAACAGCTCCCATTGGCTTCCATGGATTGAGTTGTAGCCCTGAATGAGCACAATCTCATTTAATAAATCTTTCTTCATGGCCTCTTTGTTTTTCTCTCTGGCTAGTGATTTGCTCTGGTTGTCCTTCCGATATGCCCCATAGTAGAAACATTCTCACAGAGATAAAACATATTACCTCCCCAAATGAAAATCCTTAAAGGGAGTAATCATATATGGCCATGACTTGAGAGGAAATGTTTCATGATTCTGAGGTCACTTGCATTTTTGCATTTGAATTAATTTCCAAAAACTCAGCTGAACCCTCCTGCACTTACAAAGCTGCATGCAACTTTTAATTTATCAAATAGGCTATGGTACCATACCTTTCACCATGGGGGTTTATCCTATTCAGAAATAGCAGACATTACTTAAACTTTTCAGAGTGAAGTTCATCTGGGGATTTCAAGGATCACATATTCCATGAAGTTAAATGCATCCCCTCAAGTATCCCTGGCAGAGTGGGCTAAAAGCTTCACTGATATTCAGAAGATTCATGTTTCTCAGAACAAACATTGCTTTAACTGAGTGTAAAAATTCAACTCCAGCGAGTGCAGGAACAATGACATGGAAACCACCAAAAGAACAGGTCCAAAGTGCAGTGACCAGCACAACAAATTCCACTGGGAGGCTGGTCCCTGGTCTTGTGCCCCAGAGACTGAACTGAAGCCAGATTAACATCTCCACTAATGCTGAGGACAATAGGACAGCAAATTCCCTCAGCAAATGTGCAGAAATGTAACTCTGAGGAGAGACTGATGCAGTTAATGATTGAGGTGCTGCTCAAAGGGATCTCAACAGAGAACTGAGCAGGAAGGAATATGATGGAATTCAAAGGAAAATGCAAAGCCCCACATCTGGGAAGGAATAACCCCATGCATCACTATAGGCTTGACACCATGAATGAATGCAGCTTTGCAGAAAAAGACCCAAAAGTCCTGGTGCTCAGCAGGCTGACCAGAGCCAGTGATACATCCTTGTGGCATTGGAAGCTGAGACCATCCTAGGCTGCATTAGGAAGAACGTTCCCAGCAGGTCAAGGGGGGTGATGCTTCTCCTCTACTCTGCCTTGGTGAGACACATCTGAGTGCTGTGTCCAGTATGGGCTCCCCAGGGTGAGACAGATATGAGGGTGTGCTGCAGGGAGCCAAATAAAAGGACACAAAGGTGAAGGGATCAGAGCATCTATTCCCACATGATGGGTGGCTGACATTGCTGAACTGATCAGCTTGGAGAACAGAAGGCTCAGGGAAGAGCCCACTGAAATGTCTGTAAATACCCAGGAGAATAAAGAGGATGAAGTCAAACCCTCCTCAGAGCTATCCAATATCAGAAAGAGAAGTACTGGAATCATAAAAATACAAGATGAGCCTCTGAAACAATAAGGAAAAAAACACTTCTTGACTGTGAGAGTGGTGTAGATTTACCCCAGGGGCTGTGGAGTCACCATCCTTGAGAGCATTCAGCACTCAGACACAGTCCTGAGCAATCTGCTCTAGCTGTCCTTCCTTGAGCAGGAGGTTGTACTAAACCATCTCCAGAGGTTTCTGATCACCTCATTTTGTAAACCTATGACACAGTTGGTTTTGGTTTCCATCACACAATGTTAATAAACACAGTAGTTTGCAACAAATGTGTCTAATTTAAAAGTGCGAGATTAAAACTACCTATATTCTAATTCCTAAACCATAGTTCTCTTTGCAAAATAAAGGAAACTGAGGATTAAAATGTCTCCACAAGTAAAGCATATATACATCCACACACATGCAAGAATATTTGTCCCTAAATTTTACTGCGACATGGCACTGCCTGGGTAAAGACAGAATGGATTCGCTATCTCCAAATGTTAAAGAACTAGAAGAAAAAAAAAACCAAACAGCCAAAATTGTTTTCCTATCCTCTGCCTTTGTGTTCTTTTCTTCAGAAAATGTTAATCCATACACTCATTTTGTGCTCATAATTCCATCCCACTCTCTCTCCTCTAATCTTTTATTTGCTTTCTTTCCTGAAAAGTCTTTTTTAGGATATACCTAGGGGATGGGCAAGAAGCAAATCAGGAAACTTTATCTCTGAGCTCTGGCATTCACTTTAGTTAATTGAAATCTTTCAAGTCTAACAAATCCACTTTTATTTCTCAAACTAGCTAGGAGAGAGTCACAAAACCATCTTTGCACAATAAAAAGAAAAGAGCTAAATGTTATTTCAGATTTGCAATGATTGTTTCGTAAAAGAAAAAACTGCAAAAAATTCATAGTAGCCTCTAAGTATGAATGTGTCATATTCTTAGCATGAAGTGAATGATTACTACTATTTTGTATTAATACATTGCCCAGGAGAGATGGAACCCTCATTTATTATGCTGGGAAGTTGTAGCTAAACCTCACACTTTTCATGGCGATAGACAGTTTTCACTACAGCAACATCCTTCTGTCACAAAGTAGGCAGCTTTCTCCTTTACTTCAGGATTCTCTGAATTTGAAGTAATGTCTCTCTTTGAATATCTAATTTACATAAGTTCTCACAGAACTTCATCCTTGGTGCATCATCTTTACAGCAGAACAACTTCTAAGCTTTGGCTGCTCTGGTCTGCCTCCAGTTGGAGATATGATAATTTAGGATATCCACAATAAAAAGAGGTAGAAAATTGCCATGCTAAAATTCAAACTTTTGCCTGCTTATTTCAAATTCCTGCCTGACCAAACACTCCAGTGACAGAAACTGGAATCTTGCTCAAATAAAAATAAATAATTTTTAAAAGATTAATGCTATAAAGCTTTACACTCTATGAGATTCAGGTTGCTGAAACAAGTAATAGCCAATCAACCAAAAAACTGTAACAAACCTCTGGCATGCAAGAGGCAGTGGTTGCCACTTTGAGGTAAGCTGGAGCTTAGGTACTCACTAGTCTTGCCACACTACCCTTCCCTTCCCTCCCTCTCCTTCAGCAGAACAGCTTTTGGGAGTCTTGACTTTTCTTCCAGGCCCTACTCCCCTGCTACAGGGGAAGGAAAAGGATTTCTTCTTTCCTAGGAGGACTCAATGAAAATGTGCTCTTCTTCTCAGCTTTCAACTTTCTATCAAACTAATGAAACTGAGCTGCATTTTGACCAAGTGGACAGGGAGTAGGGTACTAACAACAGTTTTACTGCAGTTCACTAAAGACAGACAAGTGAGATTTAACCTGTTCTTGTCTATGGCAACCAGCAGCATTCACTAATTTTCCCCCCCCCACCTACTGAGTAGTGCTGTTGTAAAAAGCCTTGTACTTGGACTTCTGGACTTATGGCTTTTTCAACCACTGACTTTCTTCTAATCGCTTTGCTGTCAACTATTAAAATTTTGAGTGTCACAATGTCTGAATGTTTCTGTCCTAGGGTTCCTATGATTGTATAAGTACTAGGTTTCTTTTTCTAAAACTTTAGTTGCAGAGAGAACTTTGAAAAAACTTGAAAAAAATCTGAAAGAATAATTATGAAAGTATGTCACAAGGGAGTTCCTTTAACATCACCATTTTTAAGCAAATCTCAGCATTTTGAATGTCTGGCTTTAACAATATTGCTTAGCTGTACAGCATAAGGAAATTGTATTTTTCTAGGTCCAACTCAATAGTTCATGTTTAAACACATTCTAATAATTAACTAGCACAGTTTGGGAACATAGGTCAGCCAGGCTTCTCATTTATTTTGAGCAAAAATAACGTAAACAAGGTTCTGATATACCTAATACAAAAATAAAGTCTTATCCCTATGCAGCAATTTTTTCAGCAAGCTTTTGGCTGAAGCAGCAGGACTGGGTGTGGCTGCTGAAGATGGAGACTCCCCCATTTAGGAGGGCAGAACTCCCTTCGTGCCCGCCCTCTCCGGTGCAGACCGTGCAGGCAGGGCCAGCTTTGGCTCGGGGCGCTGTTCGTGGTGCTCAAAAGGGACTCCCCGGGCAACTGCGAATTGTGCTTGCAGCTTGCACTTGGGCGACATCAAACAGCCTTTAAAACACATGTGCTTGAGAGATAATGATTTAAAAATAACCGTCCCATGACACAAGTGTGCAGATGTAAAACTAATGTATGTAGATTCATGGACCGCCCTCGGCTGACTCCGTGGTATAACAACTTTTTGTTTTGATAAACATAGGGTATTTTCTCGTAGATGACTGATTCAATAATGTGACTACCTGAACACATACAAGGACTACCAAGATTGTGGACTTTTTGAATGCTGAAGAACCAAGTGACAGTTTTCTGACACCACTGTTGGAATTTTAGTTCACTTTCTCCAACCTATATAAATGCAGAGCACAGACCAGCTTGCTGAATGAGAGGCTCTGGTTTCTGAGCCTTTTCAGCACTATGCAAGACAAAAATTGCAAAAAATTTGAAGCATTTTTTGTTGGTTGTTTGTTTAAGAAACCTTGATGTTTTGTTCTTCTCTGTGAAAAGAACTGTCAAGTTAAGAGCAATGAAAGAGTTTGGAATCTTATTAATAATATCATGATCAGAGTCTCAATAATATTTATGCAAAACTGCATACCTAAAAATAAAAAAGCTGATGCAAATATTTTATTAAAAGCAGATTTTCCTTTTGATAGCCAGTAGACATAAACATCAGATATATCTCCAGATAAAAGTGTATTTTGGTTCCACACCTCTAAGAACTCAGAAATATCAATATCAGAATTTTATATGGTCCCTGGGGAGATAAAGCTCTTAATAAACCACACTCTCTGTCTACTCTGTTGCTTAACCTGCTCTTGCCCCAAAATTCACCACCTTCAAATGAAATAGCATTTCTCTTTACTTGAGGGGGCTTCTCATTGAGTTCCCACTTGTCAGAACATCTTTGTGAGAAGATGGGTTTAGAAGCCCAGTGGGAAGTCACTGAATTACACTGGTGTTTTCACTGCCTTATTTGGTTTGGTCTTTTTAAGTGGAAAATTCAAAACAGAGTTCTTCCCTGTGCCACACCAAGCCCTAGGCAGATGAGGTCCATCTGTCAGACTCCAAGACATCCTCTATCAACAGGCATATTTGAGCTGACAAAAAAGTAAAGAGTCCTGGGCGGAATACTGCTCATGGAGGGAATGTAGCTCACAATTTGCAGACACACTTAAGGAGAAGTTCTGGTGTCAAAGACTTGTGTTGCTGTCCCTGTGGGAAATAAGCCAAACTAACGAGGAAAAAAATATTGAAAGTTATTTTGTTCTCCAGGCTCTCCTATGCATCCAGTTTTCTCTATTTCAGCTTATTAGTCTTTATTCTGTGTCTCCTGCAGCAGCCTTTGTCAGCACATAATTAATGTTAATAGTCTCATCAACTTCAGGGCAAAGTGCAGGACTCATTGAGCAAATATTTGTTGGGCTTGTCCTGTCTCATGAAGCCTTTTCTTTAACATACGAGATCCCACAAAAGAAAAGCTCTGTTCCCCTTCTTTGGTGTTCCTTGAATAGGCAAATGTCACAATAAGAATTACGTGTGGTATCTCCTGGTCTATAGATGTGGCTGGATTGTCTAATAAATGTGAACATTCAGTGAATAGCTAACACAATGCCAACTAATAACTGGTTTTACTTTACTATCTTTAAATCCACCCAGAATATTATGTTTGTTGTTTTAGAATCATGTGGTCTCATAATATCATGGTTGGATTTATGTTACCCACGATTATTTCATAGATTTTAAATGGAAAAAAAAAAAGCAGTGGAACTGTTTCAGTCCCAAACTGTTGCTTACACACTCCCCAAATTGTTTTGTCCACTGAAGGTGTCAGCACAAAACAGATGAGTGAGGAGAACCCAACAGATCTGTTATGGCTGACTACTACTGCAAGTAGTGATATAAGCCCTCACTATTGCCCTGTATTTCTTCTACTTTTTAATCTCTTCTGGAATCCATAAAGGGAAACTAGAGTTCGAGTGAGTTTTCCCCTTTTGGCTGTGACTATAAATGAGGCATGGATAAAGCAAGCACCAAATCTTACCTCTGATAAACAGAGTGCCAAGTTAGGTTGCAAATGCAAATACTACAAATAAAAGAGTTCAATGAGATGCATCTGATTTTTAGGTCACAGCATGCCTTCCTCTCCAGGGCAGAATACAACTGTGGTTAGCAGGAATACCTGAAGTTCCATTTCAGATCCATTTTATAAAAATGTGAGAAATTGGTGAATACCACTACAGTTGAATAAAAAGCCATATTATTAACCAAAATACTGCAAACTATGCCTATTTACCTAATTGGAAAAAAAAAAAAAAAAGAAAATGGCAAAATTGACCATCTGGAGTCTCAGATTCTGGTTTACATAAAATAACCCCTCAAAATAAATCACTTTTTAAATCTGCCAAGAAGCAGTAAAGTCACTCGTGACCACAACGAGAATGCACAAATAATAAATTACGCGACTGTCCAGAACCTGAAAATGCAAATAATTTAACTTGAAAAACACAGAAGCTTTAGAATAAACAAATATAATATTAATCTATTTATGAAACATACTTAATACAGTTGTATCTTCATCTTTTCAATTTAGCACACACATAACAACATGACCTCTAAGTGTTAGAACCCCATTAAAAATGTTTCAAAAAATTGTGTTTTAAGAGCAATCTATACTACTGGTAGTGCTTTTTAAGTACGAGTACATCCTTCACTGTTGAGTAAGTCAAGGAAATATCTGGTGTTGATTTGAAATGGATATCTAAACTCAGAGAAAAATATCAAACCAATCTGATCAGATGGCTATTGGTTGTAGTAAAAAAGAGTAAATTCAGCGGAACTGAAGGAAACAGCACATTAGGACTGGTTTTTGAATAAACTGGAACACACCCTGTAGTAAGCCACACAAGCACCAGCCTGGGCATGTGCTTCAACCTGCTCCTGAACTTTAGAGCTCAGTCAGGGACTTTGAATGCTGTGAGCATTCAGGCAGTGACAGGAGGACTGAGGCACAGGCAGGCAGCTGCTGGGTGGTGGCTCTGTGAAACAGCCTCCTGCTTGCTGCCACAGCTCCCAGTGGTGTCTGCCTTGTCAGCATCCCCTAAACAGGACAACAGCCCAAGCTCTCACTCCCCCATTGTGCTGTGATTCTGTTACTGACAGTCTGCAGTACAACCTTGACAAGTGCTTTGCTGGTTTGAATTTCTTCCTTCCTCCATCCCAGCACGTAAATAAAAACTGGCCTATTATACAACACTGCACATTTTGGTGACTTGTTTTCTGGTATGTTTTAATTGGGTAAACTTGATTTGGCTTAAAAGTAAGAAAAAAAACCTTAGAGGCAGACCAGGAAATATATTGAAATTCACTTTGCCTGCTTAGTATATAACAAAGAGTGACAGCATTGGCTTTAAGGAGATAATTATTTTCATAGTCCATAAGAGTGAATATTTACTGGAGACACTTAGAAGAATTTCCTTGCATGAGTGAACTAATAAATTTTAATGAAGACAAGTGTGATATTTGGGGTTATACAATTAAAAGCAAACATATAGCATATTTAACGAATTGAAAACGTCCTAGCTGCATGTATAAAATACACATTTGCTTTAGAGTATTTTGTAATTTTAAAAACTATGCACTCACATCTACTTTTAATTCAAGTTCTAAACTTGTTTTTTTTCTAGATTTAATACCAGTACCCATAGCACCAAAAATGTAGATACTAAAAATATGAAACTATTTATTAAATAGCCAAAATAAACAACAATTTAGAAATGAACTCAAGCCTTATCCAGAAAAAGAACACCACCACAAAAACAAATCCCAACCACCCACAATCTAGCATCCCATTAAACAAACAACACTGAAAGTTAGAACAAAGGATCTTCAAAGCATGGGGGCAAGAGGAAAGGTGGCTTGTGGACTGGGCCGTGAAAATGAAGTGCTGTTTTATATTTTGAATGTAATACCTAAAATCTCTGGTCATACTTTCAGCTGTTTGTCTCTGCTTGTAGGAGACATGAGATTTTTATTTCTTGTTGCTACTTATCACATCCACTGCTCTGTGATCTGATGAACTCTGCCAGTCTCGTGCGCTGACTTTGAAAATGTCTGAGCAAACAGATGACTCCCCACCCCAACTCCTAGAACCATACATTTGCTTTAATGCTCCTGCAAACACACAGTCCCTGATAACTAATAAAATGGATCTTTAAAGGTCTTAAAACAGAGAACACTGGCACCACACTGGCCCCATGGCTTCCCTTGTGTTTTTCCACAGCAGTCAAGCACAGTGCATAATATCCATCTTTAACACACCTGATGGTTTCTGCAGCCCAGCAGACCCTTTACCAGCCCAAAGTAGGCCCACTATTTGAAGTTACTTCCCTTCCATTTCCCAGCATTACAAAGTAAGTGCCAGACTGTCAAGAGTTCCCCTCTAAGAAGAGGATTTTCCTCTGAAATCCCATTTATTTAGATAAGCAGTAAAAGTGACATAGCAGCATGAAGAGAAGAAAAATGATGCTGATTGCATATATGGAAAAATCTCCCCGCTGAGAACTAGGACTTCATTATCCCAGAGCACTTTTCAAGTGCCAAAAGATACTGTGCAGTATTCAAACACAACATGATGACAGTCCAGGCAGGTCTGGGAGAAAGGCAGAAGAACAGCCAAGCAGGGAGTAGCACAGTTAGACAAACCCAGACAAGATGGATAACACAAAGAGCAAAAGGAAGATATCACAGAAAAAAAAAGTATTGTACCACCCTAATTCTATACAAGTGCAAACCTCCTGTCTGTGCCCTGTTGGGACACTTACAGAATTCCAGTATAAATTTCCTAAAACACTCGTATAAATCTTGCCATTTCTCCTCCTATATTAAACTCTCTCCCTGTTACCTATATCCATAAGTCCACATATACCTGCTTCAGTCTGGAAGATATATGGTCATTTCAGGAGAAATCTCTAATCCCATTTAATTCAGCAAGGTTATCTACAATTCTAAAGTCCTGTGTGTTAATTTTGCATAGAGTTGAAAGTGATTCTGAGTCAGGCATGTGGGGTTTTAAGCAGTTTGCCTCAAATCACTGGACATGTCCTTAAGAGAAGTCAGTCAAACAAAGTTGTTTTTGGACTTGTCCTTTGTGCCATATAATCAGTAAAATGCTTCAAACCCCATGTAACAGCACTGTTGTTGTGGGTTATACACTGTGATATTTTTCATAAACTACCCATTATGTCTGCCCAGATAATGCTAAGCCCCTTATGCTCTTTTTTGGTGAGCCAACTGCATTCAACCTACTAGATTAATGACACTTATAAATAAATAAAAGCCTACAATTTACTGTTAATAGAAGACCAGCTGGCATCCTACAGTGGAGCTGAAGGTGCAGCATTCACTGACAGAAATTGGTGAGAGGTTGCTGACTCATTTTTCATTTATTTTATGGATGTTTTTCAGCATGAGGAACTTACAAGCTATGATGCAGCTATCTCTGTCTGAGTTCTATCTCATCCTCATAACAGAAATCAGTAATTAAAGTTTAATATGCAGCATTGAGACTGTCTGCATCTCTCAAGGGGCCACTAGAAGGAGATTAGCAAAGAACGATGCAAGTTTGCTGGAAGGATTTGATAGCCAATTCTGAATTCATCTGCTTCGATTGGAAAATGGAAAATGCACCTCTGGGGCACCAGTCATGTGTTTCCTACAAGTTTTGTGCCTAAATAAAAACAGTACATGGCAAACTTTGAACTGGCCCCGTGTAAACCCCTGCACTTGCCATGGATTTGTGGTGCAGAAGCTCCCAACTCTATCCTGATAACCCAAACTCCCCCAGTATAAAACACTGTCACGCAGAGCCCGGCGGAAGGAGAGCAGACAACAGAAATTAGGTGCTGATGAGATGCCAAGAGTAGATTGCTTCTAATGCCATGCCATGCCAGCAACTGAACAAGATGAAGCCCTTTTAGCTGAAACTAGAATCAGCTTGTAGCATCTTTGGTCTTTTGTGCAAGAGAAAGAGTTTTTTCTAAGGTTATTCAAAAGGTTCAAGTGTTTTGAAAGGTTGTGGGCTTATAGAAAGCTCCTAAGTTTCAAGAATACCACTCTGAGTTCTCATTGAGCTCAAGTGAAGGCAGTTCCTTACTTGCATTATTTATGCTTTGCACTCCCACCAAGCCATCTTTATTTATGCAAATCAAGCAATGCCAGCAAATTCTCTCTGTGCTCGAGATGACTTCTTCCCCCATTTTCCAGTGCTCTCAGTTTGCAGAGCAGTAACCAAAGGGAATTTTTTCCACGTCCTGGGTTATAGAATAGGCACTTCAGAGATGTATTTCACAGAAGACTTTCAGACCTGGTGAGCAAAAAACCAGAAAAGCTTCTTTAGCCTGCTCTACACTTCCATTTCTTCTAGATCAGCCTTTGTTACAGCCACTCTGTGCCATGCATGGCTGCAAGTGGCCATTGTACCATTTCAAAATCAGTTTTTTGGCATGACACCAAAGGGAGGCAGCATAGGCTCTTTAGGTTGGGAACTCTTTCACAGAGTTTTCTCCTCTGGAAGGAGAAGGTTTGCATATTAGATTTCTGCTCCCTGTTTTCCTTTGTTTCAGGAAAGACTGAAATCCAGATACATTGATTTCAAGCATGCAGTGATACTTTGAATATGGAACAAGAAGCTGAGCAAAAAGAGCACAAGACAGATTCAAGACACAGGACTAATGTGCAGTGTCCAGCAGTCCAGTAGGCATTGAGGTATCCTGCGTCAGCTTCTGGAAAAGAAACATTCCTGCTGCTGGCCAGACTGGTGGTTGAAATATTGCCTGGTTTGGAAAGCAGCTTGTACTTGTTGGGATGCAGATCCTTGGCTAAGACAAGACAATTGCTAGTTTGGGTCAAGTAGCTCAAATAAAGAAATGTCAGATATCAGCTGCTAATCTGAGCAAATCAATGTCATTTTGATTAGTGCAATGGGGATTTGAAGAAAAATTGCCAGGTTAACAAATTCACTTTTCTTTTGAAAGTCCCCATGTGTACAAGCTTATGTAAGTTTAATTGAAGTCAACAAAGCGTAACTTTTTAAAAACAATGTAGGTACCTTTTATAGGAGTTTAATTAATGATTATAGTCACCAGGGTAAGTTTTCAAAAAAAAATCAGCAAAAGACAGAGAGGCTTATGCCTTTGTTTAGAGATATGGAAAACAAACAACAGCTCTGAGAGAAAGTTTCTTTTTTTGTTTGACACATGCAACTTCTAATGAATATACTAGTTTGGATTCTAATGGGGTCACTAATATTATTTTCAAATATAAAAGGCTTATGTCAACATTATTAAGATTAAACATCCCAGAGAAGTAGAGGAACAAGATTTTTATTTAATTAATTTTTTAAAAATAAGGATAAATGCATGCTAGTTTGCTTTTCCTTATTCTGGGAAATGCTTCACTTTTTTCAAAGTATTCTGTCTGTAATACAGGTTGATATGAAGGAAGGAAGAGAAATGAATGGGATAAAATTTAAAGGCAAAGGACTTTTCTCCAAAGGACTTATGTACAAAGTATCTGAATTTCAACAGAGTTTAAAACAAGTAATTTTCTTCCAAACCCATAACTTCTTTTGATGAAGAAGGTGCTGCCTACCAGAATCAAAGAGCAAGGAAGACATCACACTGCTCTGATTCCATAAGCATGTTAGCCTATGTATCTAATCAATGAAACTTAATTGCTCCTGCTGCTTGCTCAAGGAATGAATCCTCCCCTCCTGCACTAGACTGCAGGATTGTCCAGAGGCCCCAAGAATCCTCATCAACATCCTTAAAGCATCAGCAGCCATGATGGCAGCAGTAAATAATAGTAACCTGAAGTGTTCCAAAAGACAAGTTTAACTTCTCTTCAGGCCTTTGTATCTCCCCCATCTCACTGGTAGGGTTTTACTAATTTCCACTGAATATCCTCCACTTTAGTCCCACAGTTTAACTCTGCAGTATAGAGAATGGACCAACACTATAATCTGTACAGATAGAGAAAGAACTCGTGAATTTGTGATTTTTTTTTCTTCCTTGGGGCTTCATTTGACAGAAACACATCTAGAACGCTTCCTTCTACTCTCAAATTCTCCACCTTCCCCCTTATATCTGCATAACAATTTTAAATCTGACTCAATTAACCCAACAAAAGAAAAAGTTTGCATAGCATTGCTCTTTCCTTTCATTGTCTAAATGCTCTAACAATGATAGCACCCTTCTGTGTTTGCAAGCTGGCAGAGTTAAGTGGCAACTTGAGGGGGATGGCAAACTCCACCAAACCAGCCTGTGTACCCAGTGGTCTGACCATCATCTGGTATGAGTTCTGCTTGTGGCTGGCAGACACATTCATAGTTTTCCATCTAAATATTCTGATCCCTCAAATTAATTTTTCTTCCCCCTCCCACCACCACAACATAATATTTTGAACAGTTAATGCACCAGAATTGATTTCTGATTTGCACTTGCTTTATAGAAATAATTTTGTTTAAAAATATTATCCTATAAAACAACTCTTGTCATTGCTCTGAGAACCCAGCTAATCATTACACAGATTTATTTACACTGTGAGCCTTTAAGCTACTGTAATTTTCTCATTTTCCACACTTGTATCAGGGCACCACTGAAGGCAAGAACCTGCAATAAGGGTCTTTTCCACAACTTTTTTTTTTTACTTGTCACAATATTACAATGCATATGAGGGGGTAAATTCATTGCTACCTGCTTCAAAGACAACTTTACAAAGGTGAAAACTTCTACATGCAGAAGAGTTCACAAAGGGTGCAGACACGATATTTAAGCAGCATCATTATAATTATCCAAAGTTTGCCATTTCATATTTTTACTTAATGTTTGTCGATATAAGCTAGAAGAGATTAAAGTTATTTTGTAATGAGCAATATCACCCTTTGTAATCAATAACAACTTACAGTGTGAGAAATGTGATGCAAAAACTGTCTTACTTCTTGCTAATTTAGTAGAGAATAAGGAGGGGCTGTACCACTATCACAGTCTGAACAAATAAGCTTAATTCTATTATTAATAGTGTTTGAAGTTGAACTCTGAAAGTTTGTTCTGAAATCTTGCTTAAGCAAAGCTGAAGTTTCAACAAAGTCACCTGAAACTGCCAAAAGCCCATATAGCATTAAAAAAAGAAAAAAAAATGTTTTCCTTTCATTTAAGACTGAGCACAAATGGAGTTTTATATTGCTTGGGAAGCTTTGTCTGATTTTTAGGCACTCTCAGGCAATAAGCTCTTCATGTGTCCACCAGTAGCTAAACACACATACAGAACCAAATTCTCTCCTGTTTACAGCGTTTCCTTGCAGGCATCCAACACTCATCAGGCCAAAATAATCTGGTTATGACAATGCAGAGCCACCAGCAAGCTGGATCATGCAAGAGAACACGACCCACTGTCACTGATATTGTGTCACCTACGGACAGCTCTGATGCAGCATCGCTCTGCTGGTGCCCCTGCAGTGACCTGAGGGTCCTTCTAGGAGAGCAACCAGCACTGCTGCTACAGGAGACTGCCAGAATTCTGCACAGAACTGAAAGTCAAGATCATTGTCTAATAAAACAAAAAGCTTAGTCTGAGAGGGAGAAAAAGCCTTTTCTGCACAAGCAGGGAAATAAAGCCTTTGCAGGCCTCCTGCTGCCGGGCACCGTTTTGTGGAGATGGCAACATCTGAGGCGTTGGAATAGCGAGGGCCTGGCAGAATGTCTGACAATGAGCCACCATACTGTGGGTGTCAGAAACCTCACGTCAGCAAAACAGCATTCACCAGCTGGAGGCCCACAAGTGCCAGTTTTAATTATAAACTTTATTTTCAAATAGAGTTCACAGTTTGTATAGGGTGCACTTCATGCCATCAGAGCGTTTGAGCACTGCACCAATCAAATTGGAGGCTTGCTATTTTACTATAGAACTGCAGACCTAAAATACTTGTATTTATTCAGAATAATAATCTTTTGCAGTCAGTTTGTCAAGGATCATGTTATCCAGATGTGGAAGTAAAACACCTAATGATTTCTATACACAGTTATTATCCTCTGTTCTACTTTCACCTTTAGACTCATGATTACACTTTTTATATTTTTATATCCTACAAAGTCAATGTTCTTAGTTCTACAAATTTAGTACATGTACATTCACCTAAATGTTGATTTAAGTGTTTATTTTAGGATTGCCAAGGAGATTGTTGCTCAGTTTTGTGTGCCTCCATTGTACTCCAGCTCAGGAGGCAGAAAATATGTGCATGAAAAGAATTGGTCAGTCAGCTTGTGATTGCACCCGTGCCTTCCAACATTCATTTGGCACAAGTGTAACATTTCACTGCTGCTCTAGACATCATTCTTCATTCTTTTGTTTTAGAACCATCCCTCATCTTCCAAACCATTGCTGCAGTACGTTTAATTAAGGGCTCCATACTAAACTTTCTGTATTAACATTAGGAAGGCCTTAAAATGGTAATTTCTTCATATACTTATATAGACCCTTAGGGTCTTATGTGTACATGTACCTACATATGCATATGTACATAACGTTATTCACACATTCTTTGAATCATCTTGGTATCATGATAATAGGACGTTAGAAATGAAAAATACGGGTTTAAAAAGTGTTATTTTTCCAGTGTATTCCAAATAATTCTGATCCACCAGAGAAACATCTGCCTAATTTTTGGTATCACAAATTATATAAATTCCTCCTTGCTACTCTAAGCTAGTTTGAAACAGCATGCAAAGAGGTTTCAGGGAAGGAACTCTCCTGACATAAGCTGCTTCATAATACTCTTAGAAACTAGAATCTGATGAAAAAAATGTTGCAACCAGTTTATTCCATAATCTGAAAAATGATGCACTGTTGATCAACTATGGTGAACAGATCTCATGTATTAATTAACTACTTCTTAAGCTGTCCATTTAGATTATTGAGAAAATTCCACTAGAGATGAAAACTGTCTCACTACAAAATAAAGCATCTGAGTGACAGACTGGTAATCTGCATTAAAAAAAATGGAGGAGATATGAGTAAAAGGATAGAGACATATCAGATATATACTGTCAAAAATCTCTTCTAGAACTTGCTTCACTTAATTCCTTTATAACACACTGACAGGGATGATGTATCATTTAGTACTTTAAAAGATTCTCCAGTAAGGCAGAAAAGTGATGAGGGGCTCTTGTGACCCTGGCACCCAGAATAATTATGATTATCTGCACTATTTAGCCTGAAAGGAATCGGACACTGTTCATGGTCTGTTAGCTCAGCTATGATGTTTGATAATCTATACACACAAGACATTGGAGGTCACTCAACCTTAGAGTACTTCAAGCACACTTAGTTAGCCTTTACTGAATGGTAAAGTGCAAGTGCCCCATTTCTATTGCTATGACACTATTGAAAGACTGGAACTGCTGAAGGGTGAAAATAATTTCATTTTATGTCTGCTATGTAGAAAGATTTGAATACACTCAGTTGTTTGGTTGGACTGTAAATATGAAATGCCTGCTAGGATGTCAAGAGAAGTGAAAACCAAGCAGATGGAAAATGAAGCTGAAGAAAATTAAGCTGATTCTCTGCAACTGGTTAGAAGCATTACCAGAATCCTCCCGTTCCCCCAAACAAAGACAAAATCCCCAACTGTATGAGCATTCCTTAGCTACGAGTTTGCCTGAAAAACAAATGCAGTACAATGGCTCTGTATATGTGTTTTTTAAAAACCAAATACAAAAGTAGCTTAATGGTTGCACGATAAATGTTTTTTCATTAAATTGAAGTCACACTGGAATTTGACAGACATTAGAATTTGAAGAGATGGTATTAAAAGAAAGTGCAATATAAAAAAATGGACCACCAAACCATGAGTTTATATTTAAATGTAAAAAAAAATAAAATAAAATTTAAAACCCACAGTGGAACAACTACCTGTGTAGACTTATTCCATGGATTTATGGATATTTTACTGGACTTCTGTCCACAAGGGAAACTATGGCATCCTCACACAGGGGAAAAAGAGGCACATCAAAAGAGGCCCTTTTAATAGATCTCTGCTCACTGAAAACCATGATACATTTTCTGACCACTTTGGAGAGCAGTTCCACTAGACCTTTCAGAGATGATGCCTTTTTCACTGTTTCACATGTACAGAAAACATCAGATGGAGCAGGCACAAGAATGTTTTTCCAAGAACAATTCTATATTCCGGATTTGAAAAAATACAGTTCAGAACAAAAGTTAAAAGATTACATGTAGTTCTCCAGCTGCTATGGCACCAGAATTTACCAACTTTTCCAGAAATCAATATTCTCACACTGACAAAAAATTAAGAGTGAGGAGACTCAGCCCTCAGTATTGATTTGCATCATCTCTACGATTCAAGTGTGTTTGTAACAGCCAGAAACTTCCCAACGTATAATCTCTTTACAAGTGCATTATAACCTTTTAAGACAACATATTTCTGTGATAGTCTTTGCTGTTGCAAATTCTGCTTCTATGGCAAAAAACCCTCCAAAGCAAACAAACAAAACTAAGTCCCTAAAACCACAGTAGTGAAGCTGCAGATTGTGTGTGATTCTGTGAGACCTCCGGAACACCCTGGGCTACTTTTCTTTTTGATGCTGCAATTCCTTCTTTGCAAATCATCTTTACAATGTGCTCAACTGCTGACTTCCAGTATTTTACACCCTCTCAGCCTGGGTGAACCAATATTGAGAGAATAAGTCTCTTTGTACCCTGCATTGTGCCATCTCTAATGGCTTTGCTTACCAAGTGGTAACTGCTGAGCCCAACCCAGGCACGGCAAAAATTTCACGAAACCTCATTCTGGGTAAGCTGGAAGTGCCACTAAGTACAGTCTGAGGATGTTTTTCCTCCTCCCCAAAACTTTAAACCAGCAGCAGATTGATATTCCTTTGTTTTATGTTTCCTCCCTACCACCCTTCATGTGTTAAGTTTATAAGAATCTCAGTCTCAAGACAAAAGACTGAGCTGACTTTTTTTAATTTGCTTCCTGAAAAAAACTCATTCTCAATATTTGTTGTAAAATTATTATTTATAAATAATCGAACTAAACACACACAGTTCTGCTGAAGCTTTATGGTGGCAAGATGATGTATTTAAATCAGAGGCTGAAAAAAGATCAATACACAATTATTTTTAAATACATCTACGTTATTCTGTTTTTCTTTGGATTTCTATATTAATCTTGAATTAATTTTCTTTTTGCAATAGTTATAATGCTATTATTGGGTTTTGCATCTGAAATACTTTAAAATGGAAAGAGGACCAAGTATTTTAATAAATTATAAGGAAATCTATGTCCAGGTAACAGATCAAAGCTGTATATTTCATTTTTACAACCAAATAAAATTGCATATGCCTTAGTTTAGCACAAATAATCCATGCTGTGGCAAAGAATGGTATAAAAGAGCTGTCAGAGAAGGATGCAGGTATTCCTTCTTTTGTTCTATTTAAAGCAGTACATTTTCTGTTCTATCAAGTACCTGTGATCACTAAGAAAAATATTAATACCTCAGCATTTACCCACAGTGGCCAATCTCACTGTGCCTGCATATCTATTGATGAAAACCCTTTCACTGGGCTCAATGTCAGTAGCAGAGCCTGCTCTTGTAAGTTCCAGCCTAGACACCTACTCAGAACAACTTCCCAGAAAACAACCTTAGAACAGTGTTGGAAAAATAGGTTGTACACCTTCATCTAACACTCCTTTTCATCATACAGGCCAGCTTGTGGGTTTGTTTGTGGTGGTTTTCTTTTCTTTTCTTTTTTTTTTTTTTTTTTTTTTTTTTTAAATTTTGTTTTTTCCCATGGTAGAATAAAGAAGGAAAAATTTGCCAGTAATTATTTTTCATGAATTAATGTCTTTTCACTACTGGCCATAATACACCTCCAGTATTTAGTGAATAGCTCATGAGTATATTGAATATTATTATATTATAGATTTTCTTGATTTTGAAGGGTTTCTCATCTGGCACAGAAATTTGATTGTTCCACCTCAAGTTTCAGTGACTGCAAATTCAAAACATAAACTCTAATGTGCCCAACTAAAAGACATTCTCCTCAAACACAGAAGGAAGAAAAAATAATGACAAAAGTAATTTTGATCATTTCAGTCTTTATCTAAGCTTGCTACTTCTTTCCCCTCCCCTCAGTCTTCCTCATTAACCCTCTCCCATAAAGTTTCTTCAAGTCAAGGTCTAACAAAAAGTCAAATGTAAGATACTAAAAACTGAAGTGCATCTCAGCACAAAGAAGACAATTCAACTACCTCTGTACTGATCAAAATTCAAATCAGGCTAAGATTTTAAACAGTGTCACTTTCTCACTCTTACTTTCTCCTCATATTGTATTATCCCTGTTTATCAAGCACCACCAGCAGCTTTCAGATGTGTAGACAAAAACTGATATTTCTCATAGATCCCAGAAGCTCCCTTTATGGTACCAGAAAGCAGAGTTTGGTGACAAGCTTGTTCAGCATCCTTCCACTCCACTACCCCCAAAGGATGAGTTAAAGAGTGCAGAAATAAGATATGACAGCCAGAAAAAAATAGGATGATGTTTATCCTTCAAGGGAGCAGGAGACATTTTTTGCTCAATCACAGCTTTGTTTAAGTGGTATCAAACTCTTCATGCAATGTTTTAAACTTCTAATTGCTCTATTGGCTTACTTTCCATGGAAACTTCAACTTGAATATCACCATACAACTCCAGGTGTTGACAGAGAAGTGAGAATGACTAGGAACATAAATAAAATTAACTATAAGGGGAAAAAGTAAATTGGAAATTGAGTCACTATCAATGAAAACTAGGGGTTTCTTCGGCAGTAGAGACAAAAACCCCAGAGTCTAAACCAATGAAAACAGTTCAGAGTAGTAAGGCTTTTATGTAGCAGATACTATGGAACAGTTCAGATTTATAGGGAGAACTTGAGTTACGAGCATAAATGGATAAAATCTATAGGCACAATGGAGAGCAGAGTGATTGCACAAAACACAGACCTCTTTAGATCTGGTTCCAGGCCATTCAGTCACTCAACCTGTAAAGAACGAAATTTCTTAAGATTTAGGATATGTTTTTTCTTGTTACTGTGATGGTCTGAGGAAGATTTGTTAAAATAAAAATCAGATAACATATTATAATCTAAGGGAAAAACCAACCAGCTTTTGGACATAAGCCTTCCTAACTTCCTACATAATCAATCGTAATTCTAAAGCACATGACCCTCCAAGCAAAATGTGTCACTACTGTTCTTCAAGAGTGACAAAACTGGGAAAAAAGCAGCCTTTGATATATTTGCTATTTCACCCACAGAAGACCAAATCTCAGTTTATTTCTGTCACACTGCTGATGTCCTTGCCAGCTGTTACTGGTCATTAGCATCTCAGCTAATTCAAATAACTTTGCCATTCAATTGCTTCCTCACTCTTCACAACAATACTTCATGTGGCTTATTACTGGAATTAATGATCACTTTTTAAAAAAGAATTTGGCAACTACTTGTGACTTCTGACTAGGCATCCAGCAAGCAACGAGGCTGAACTTAGACTCTCAGGCAGTTACAGACTAATCATTAAATTTCACAGAATACCACGCTGAAAGGGACCTGAAGGATCATCCAGTCCAACCTTTCTTGGCAAAAGCACAGCCTAGACAGGATGGCTCAGCTCCCTGTCCAGCAGCATCTTCAGAGTGTCCAATGTTGTGGAATGTACCACTTCCCTGGGAAGATTATTCCAATGGCTGAATGCTGTGAAAAGTTTTCTTCTTTCATCAGAAGCCTCACTTATCAAGACTTATTCTATTATGGGAAATCTGTTACTGGCCTTGTGTTCAGACATCTTAGATAACTTTTTAGGCAATATCAGTACCTTGAACTGGAACAGACAAGCGGCGTAACAGAGAATCCTGTATATGTTTGAGGTCCATAACAGATAATCTTCCTCTTCCTTTACTTCTTCTTCTTCACTACCAATGATGTTAGGAAAATTCGAAATCTCAATCTAGCCTTAATACTGCAACAATTTCTCACCCACAAACAACAGGCAGCTGAGGTATGCTGCACCATTTCACTGTCAGAGCTGCTTTCCACGCAGCTCCTTTTCCATTATTCTCTCAAACCCAAGACAGGATGTCCTGTGGTTTTAAGGGAAAGACATTTTCAGCTGGCATTTGTGGCTAACAAAAGGCTGTCTCTGCGCACAGTATCACACAAAAACTGTTTTGCTTTTGCCTCGCAGAAGTGTCAGCTACAAACCCTGTCAACAAAAACTGCCTGGTTTTTGTTAGCAGCACAGCCCCGCTCGGGTTTCGCTTTGCTGAGGGCTGTGCCACATTCCAGCAGAGCTGCAATCGGGCGTGTTTGTGCCGGCGGGGGGAAGGAGGTCTGCCACCCCACATGGCACTTGGAAGTGCTGCCGCACGCCAGCCGCTCGCACGCCGTCTGCGAGCTCCCAAGTTAGGCTGGGTTTTAATACAAACACAAACGCAGCGGTTTGGGTGTTTCCTTCTGCATCTAGCGCAGATTACAGCAGGCACCCTGCGACCGAATCCCAGCCACCACAAAGACACAGAGCCCTTGGGAGAAGCTGCAATGCCACAGGGGCAAGGACTTGCATTTAACAGCAGTAAAGAGAGAATACCCAGAGGGAAGCGTGCTTTGGAGCATTCCTGAAGGCACAAAGCACCCGGACTACAGACAGTTCACACACTCCAAAAATCTTCTGTGTGATTATCAGGCACATTTACTGTGCGTGGAAGTAAGGAGGCATCTTTCAATGCTTTTGTCATAATTTTGATTAGCTAGTGTTTCTAAATTCTTGCAGATTCTTTTTGAAAGCTCCTACTGGCATTCACTGATTGTGACAATAACAATATTGTTAAGACCCACCCACCAAGCGTAAATGTAATTTTGGTAATTGGTCATACATGAGAAATCTCTTGAACAAATGCATGTATATTATTTACCACCTCTAGGGTAATCCAAGTTTGCAGGTTAAGAAAACTGAGCTAGCTCAATATTACTGAAATCCTCCCCAAGAAGTGGAGAATCAAGTAGCTCATTGAGATCAATTGACAGTATTAATTTACAATCATTATTATTGCAGTCTCTATTATGTCCTGTATGCTTTATTTTTCACATGCATGTGTCACACACATGTGACATTAGGAAAAGAAACCCCAACCATCTCGCAGGCAGGATGATTTGTTTCCTGAACAAGTTTGCCCCAAACCCACAAAGTGCAGGCGTTTTCAATCCAGTTCTGTCAAGAGACATGAGTCAGATAAGCCACCACACATTTCCATCCTTATAGACAAGTTGGCCAACACTTAAAACAGAGTTTCAGCCCCTTATGAATTGCTCTGTGACTTATAAAATTTGGGTCCTTCTCTTGACTGATCCCATGGAGAACAAGCATGGCAAAGTGGAGTTGTGTGCTTGTGCTATGGCAGTGTGTCAGCCATGCCATTTTTCTCACATCAGCACAAACTCGTAATTTTTTAAGCCCCTGACAGCTGCAGAAGGTGTATAGAAGATTCCCCTGCTTTCTCTGGCAGAAATAATAAGACCTTTAAAAATGGACAAAAGCTTGGGAAAAAAAAAAGTTCTTTATGTTTCTAGGCTGATTAATCAATATTTAATTATTTAGAAGCTCTAAATGGCTATCTTTGGCTGGCATGGGTGCAAACCATGTTATCATCTGTCAATAGAGGCCAGGAAATCAGATCTGAAGCATGTAGCAGGGCGCTACTCTGCAGAGAAAGTGTTTACTCCATTTGCTGCACTTTAGCATTTCATTTCATCAAAGGTGTTTATGTCACACTTAATGAGATAAGGGACAGCAGAGGCCTCAATAGCAGATCTTAGCACTGTCTGATAACTGCAGCAATCTGGGAATAAACACTGCTTTGCGGAAACCATTTTTTAGAGCCCTAATAAAGTAATCATAGGCCTTAGTAGAAATTGGTTAATTGGATCATCTGTGTTTTGTTTCGGGAGTAAAATGTGTATTACTATGATTAATTCATTAGAGAGTGTTCTTACTGGAGTTAATTTGATAGTTCTGAACCAAGGCATCACACTACTGAGTGGCTATTGTGCTTCTGCAGAATTTATGTTCTAAAGCCTCAAAACATTTATGCCCTGCTAAAGGTGCCAGAATTTTCCTGATCCTCTGGATATAAAGAGGTCCTTCTTGATTCAGCTCATGGCCAGCACAGCCATTGCTCCCCAGAGCTCTGAGTTAATTCACAGCAGTTCTGTGAATGTGAAGAGATGGGAACACCCAGCTATCCAAGATGGTGTGCCAAGTTCTTCCCGTTTTTTTTACATCTCCCCAGGCAATGGATGAGCTTTTTTCTATATTCACAACCTGAAAGGCTCAGAGAAATGGTGGCACTGGCCTCCATCGAGTGAGTAGCTGCTAAAAGGGGCGTGATCTACAACTGCTTGACAAGCCCAGACAGCTGTCACAGTCCAGAAGTTTTTGAGCTCTTTTGGGTCCAGCTTTTTAGCGACTGATCTGCTCTGACTGTCTCTCTCACCTACTAGTGAGCTCACCTACAGGCTTTTAGGTTCTTGGTCTCATGCACATATTTTTACTCTCAACAGATGTATCTTCAGCAAATGTTGTTGAAGTGTCCACGCAGGAGAAATTAGCTGCTTATCAGCCGTGAGAATGCCTATAGACAGTAGGGAATTATGATAGTAACAAGAGGGAGCTTGAAATTACATTTCACTGAGGCAAAGAAAACAGTAATCTTTTACTGACCACCTCAAATAAGACTATGATACCCTTTCAGCCCCAGAATAACAAGGTCTTCTTACACCTTCTGAGATAGCTAGATAAAAGTTACTAAATATTAATATTAGTTATAATATTACTCAAAGACTCATACAAATTTTGTTGGACTGGGTGCTCTACTCATACACAGCTAGAAAATAATTTTTCCCCTGGAATAAATTGGTCTGTAGACTGGGCTGCTGGGAAATCAACACACACAGATTTGAGGGTGAAGCAAACTTAGTGACTTCTCTCATCATGGCTATTCCAGCTCTAACTCTCATGTTCCAGCTAAGCCATAAATCTTTAACCCCATAAAGAAGTGAGAAGCAAGGACTAACTGAATTATTTATTAATCCTTAAGTAAAATCAGAATATTCTACATATCTTCCATTCTTGGGATTTGACATGTTCTGAAGAAGGAAAAGTTCTCTTTTACAGACAGGAAAACTTTCCACTGCTCTCAAAGTTTATGTGCTTGTTAAATAGGCTGTAATAATTAAATGCATACACATGCTTGAATGATAAATTTTAGTAATAAGTGCACTGGGACTTACCATGACCTTATCAAGTGGGGCTAGCCAGTCATTAATTCAGATAACGCAATTTATTATCATAATCTTTCGCTTATACTATTGTAGGGCATATGATTTATCCTAATTTGCATATGCAGATTGAGATGCAATCATTTCATTAATTTTAATGCTTTTTCTTAATCCCATCAAGATTAACACTTTGTCTAAAAGTTCTGTACAACATACTTGCAACTGCCCATTAATGTGTTAGCCTAATACTAGTATGGGTGAATTATAATGAACAAATTGCGTTAATTTGAATGTGCCAGTTCCAGATGAGAAACTGCACCAAGAGGGCATATAAATAATTATCTTTTCTTACATATAGGTACTTGCATATGTTGGGAACACTGAAGTTCCTGTACACGTGGTGGGCATTGTTTCAGGCAGGAATTTGGGCCCCATCTCTGACCCTCTCTATCCCCACTGCCAGAGACACCCTGTGGCATCTTACACATCACCACCAAATATTTGACTTCCCTGTTTTTCACTAAGACACGCAGTGGCAGAGTCAACCATTCATTAATACTTCAAAAGTGAAGACTCACATAAAGCAGATGCTTTAAATATTGTTTACTAACTACAGATTAGGAACAGATGCATCATGTTAATTCATGAATAATGGTCGATTGAATCATTATCTTTATTCTAATATTTGCATTGATTCAACCTAATGCCGTCTTCATTTTATATAGACTCTGTGTGTATCTGAGGGTATAAATGCATTTATTTGACTTCAAGTAACTACATTACATTTGCAAAATCAAGAATGAATGTGTAGCAAGCAGATTTTTTAATTGCTGAAAGTTAAACTCAGATCACATTAATTTGCTAAAACTGCTGAACAGACATTAGGTAGGAATTTCAGTAATCAATGATATCCACAGATACCAGTATAATCAAAGCAAAGGTTAAATTAAATTTGCCATTTTATTGGAAAAGAAGTTTGATTTTTAAGATTATTGGCAGAAGAGAACCTAAAATTAAAAACTTTCGGAAAATTTTCTAGAGATGCTTCCTTATATTATTTTATTTAATTAAGAAAAAATAATAAAGTGTCTGGATGTATTGCTTGTTTTTCTACATTTCCATAGATTAGAATCAGCAGCTGAAATAAAGTGTTTCATTGTACTTTTATATTTTTAACTGGATTCAAGGTTTGACCCATTTAAGCATATGCAAGAGGAAATACATCAAGCATTGAAATATATTAGGCATCCTAATTAGGCAGTGAGGCTTTATCAGTGATGAGTAGGTTTTCCTGAAGCAAGTAAATATACATTATGTCCCTAGTTCTACTGGAGATGCTTAAGGTAATAGATTTGGGCCAACATGTTTTATTCATGACTTAAAGCTGGTGTTATTTTCCAATGGGAAAAAGCAGTTGTAAGTTTGAGTAATTACTATATTACTCTAACCTTTTGCTGTTATTAGCCAGCTGGGATAATACTGAGGATTTTAACTTCATTCAGGCCTCCACTGAGTTCAAAGGACTCTTTCTGCTCTCCTCATTCCTTCCCAGGCTGTTTCTAACACTTGTAAGGGCTCTCTACCAAGACTTAATCAGAATTTCAGTCAGCCAGGGGAACAGAGGGTGTGTAGATCACTTTGACATGGATGTTAAGTACAGTGGTCTGCAATTCTTACCCAAATGCATTTTTGTTAGGGTTTGTTTTGAGTTTTGCTTCTTTCATCAGCAGTATTTGTTTTTCATTCCAAGTTAGCATTATCCCCAAATTATTTCTTTATTTTTTAACTAAACAACCTACTGACACTGCATCCACTTCAAAGGCACAATAAACAGACTGTGGTTGTGAGGCTCTGGGGAATGCATAGCAGGATCAGGTGTATTCTCAGTATCATTATTGTACAGAAACAAAAAGAACTGAAAAAAAAAATCAGTGTGGTATTACAGAACACCTATACTTTGGAGGTACAGGACTGTGTACTAATTTATCTCTATTTTTATTATGGTATCTTGTGATATCTGGAAAGAACTTTCCACAACATGTGTATAATTTTAAGTGTTTATTGCCTAACAAGAACATTCTAATGAGAGCACACAGATTTGTCTGTCAGCTTTGGTACAGCAGAACTTGATTTCACATGGATTTTGCACCACGTAATAGTTAACCTAGAGTTAAGATGTGGCTTCCTTCATTCTTTGTCGTGTTTATTGTTATGAATGCCAGGCACTCAAAATGGTTCTTGTATGGGTAGTTCAACCCCCTGCACATTCCAGGCACCTGCAAATAAGTCCCCACAGCTGGTAAGAGCAGAGCAGAGGCATCTGTTCTACGGAAACCAATGCAAACCTGCGCTCTTTAGCAGCAGTTCCACCTCAGCCACGCCAGAACAAGCCAGCTCAATGCTTCCTCCTGCTGGACTGCCACCAGCAGCCACCCAAGGGCTCCCCAGCATCCCGGTACCGCCATCCATTCGGGGCACACAGCGGCTCGGCTACCAATTTACATCGGATAGTAAGGCTTGCATAAAAATGGCACTGAAACCCTTCCCACTGAACCTAAAAACTCAGCATGTAGCACAAAAATGGGATTTTTAAATGGTGCAGGAATATTCTTTGATGTGAACACATGCAACATCCTACTGATTAGCATCTTTTAGGACAAGATACAAAAAAGGAATTGAGACCACCAAGATATAGATCAAACTCTTCCATAGTACATGCTGCCATACTGAAAGAGTATAAAAAGAACACATTTTTTTTTTACTGTAGAGTATTGATCTTCTTTATGTTAACTACAAGTTTTAATTAAAATTTCATGTACTGTTATAATGACACATAATTAAGAAGAAGAAAAAAACACTACTCAAGTTTAGAGAAGATACAAGTTTTATGGGTTGTTTCTTTGTTTTTAAGTAGTAGGAGGGAAATCCCTTACAAGTGAAAGAACATTTCCAACCACTGGATTATTAAAATGTTTTTTATATTATCCTGAAAACCCCCTTAAATTTGTTCCATAACAGCCAGGGTGTTAAATTTCCCAGCTTTATGTCAGGCTGACTGCAAGGAATCCAGCCTTTTCTTTCCTTTCCTCAGTCAGACATGGTTATAAATGTTGGGGTTTTTCCTTATGGCTCCACAGAAGATTATGCTATCCCCTTGCAGTATGTTTTATTTTATGGTCTTGCTATGGATTTTCCCACTGTTTCTTTTTTTGCTGTTAAAAAGGAGAGGAGTGAAATCTGGTTCTTTATCCTGGATTCCTATTTTAGCATGAGAAAGTCATCTGTATCTCCTCACATATTCCATAGGTAATAACCCAACAGCACAGACTGAGCTTTAGTGTCAGACACACTCTTCCACTACCAATCAGGTGGTGCTTACATCCCCTTTCTATTATTCATTATTCCACCATGTTCAATTTATTTCTCAATGTACTTCAAACCTAAGTTTTCTCCTCAGCACTCATTCAGTGATCAAAATTGCTAGATGGAAGTACAACCAAAAATTCCTGAGACTGCTCTGCTCCCAAACAAGATTTAAGTTAGAGATGTAAAAAGAGTGATTTTGAGTTCATTTTCCCATGGTTCCTTCTGGAGAATCTCCATCAAGTCAGAATCTTAATCAAAAAGCAGATTAACCTCCACAACATTTTCATTCATGACTAGTGCTTATTTTATTTTCACTCTTTAATGGAGTTCTTTTTCCAATACTTCCCTAGTAGTATGCATTTTCTGTTTCAAAAGCCAAGAGAACTGTTTTTTCTTTTCAGCCAACACTGTCCTCTTTTTCTTTGCACAGAGATGCTGAAATAAAACTTTGTGTTTCTTGCAGATATTGCTATTATTAATCAACTCAAAATAGCAAATTTTACCAAGCAACTCAGCAGAAGTTGTTGCCCAGTGGAAGTGCCAATTGAAACCTGCTCAACCAACAGGGACAGATGGTTACTAATAAGGGGATTTTCTTTGAAAATACCCATCGAGTGTCTTTGCCCTGACCATGAGCACAATTTTCCATGTGCATACCCTCATCAACATGAGATGGCTCCTCTGTGCCATGACTTGTGTCACCCCATAATGTGGTTAGTGGGAGTGTGGCCAACAAACAAACCTTCACAACCACAGCCATACAATGCACTTCACAGCAGTTTGAGAAATAGTTCCCTGGCACTTGCAGATTTAAATGATGGTGTGATCCACAAGTAAATCTGAAAAGGGAAAACATGTTGATCACGCATTGTAGATAAGCTATTCTAACAATTGTTTCATTACAATTGCAGCATCTTCAAACAGATGGAATGATAATGAGTAGTAAGTGAATTTTACATCCAATTCATAGAGCTGGACTTCAGAGATAAGCTGCCAGCAATTTTGAAAATACTTTAAAGACCCTAAAGGTTTGGATATTACTTTAAAAATTCCCCCTTAAAACCAGAAACAAAAGTTTAATCTTTTCTTTTGATCTGCAAAGATATTAATTTCTCTTTAATTCAAATGGTCTCTTTTCAACTTTGAAGGATATGCTAGTGCATGTATATATACAGAACATATAAAATATATATTAGCTTGTCTCCAGCCTTCAAAAAGAACTTTAATTTCCTGCTGTTTCAAAAGACTGAGTGGATTGCCTTCAGTAGGATGAGAAGAGTGGCAAATGTGACAGCTGCAGGGCTCTGCAAGATGTTGTAGAGAAGAATAAATGGACATGGGATGGAGTTGCTGAAGCCAGGCCTGTTCCCTTTCCCTCAGTCCCTGGCCAGTGCAGCAGCCTGGGAGGATGCTGTCCACAGTCTGCCACAGGTAAGGAGCAGATGAAACCTTGGCAGTGACAGGAGGTCTTTCTTGCACTGCTGTCTCAGTTCATCTCTCAGACACCCCTGCTGACCACATTTTGGTTCCTCTCTCTACTTGAAGTGAGCCAGCAGGGAGAAAGCACAGGCAGAGCAAGGTGCCCAAATTGCTACCCAGCCCTGCAGGAGGAGCAGGGCACAAAGGACCTCACCAGCACCTTTCCCTTCAGGCAGACACTGAGCTCCACTGCCATGGCCAGCACAGGCACCAAAGCTCCTGCTCTGAACAGGGAAGAGCAGGCTGGAGAGATCAAGCCCAGGGAACTAGACTGCATACTTCTTTCCTCACTAATGAACTCGGGTGAACAACTGGAGGGTGACTGTTATTGACTTATTCTTGCTTCTTTTCCAACTGTAATTGCACAATTTTATTAAGAAGTTATTTCAGGACTGAGCTTTTTGTTAGCATGACTCAAACTCAAGCCACTAAATGATACCATTTTATATTGTTGGGAGTTGTAAAAGCACAGAAAGATAAAATTCTCTGCAAACTTGGTATTGTGAAGGTCATATATTCAACATTAGTAATTATAGTTCACTATGGGATGAAATTGCATTATGTCAATATTTCTAACTTTTTTCCCTCTCTGCAGCACAAAGATTTATTCAGTTATTTCACTGGCCATTAATGATAGGTGTTCTTTCAATTAAAATAAAAGCCCACAGACCTATATAATCTATCACATTCTAGAGACACTGGGTTAATCATTATCTCCTGTACAAGACCATTATCACTGTGTGCCATAGCAATCAGACTTAACGAGGTTTCCCTCTTGCCTCCTCTCCTGACTGCCATCAGCAATGTTTTCTGTATACCAAGTTTCTCTATGCTGACTGTATGTTGGAATGACAATCCATCCTTTTCCCAGAGAACACCATTTATATCAGCAGCTGAAAAGCAGAGAAAAGACACTTCTATTCTAAAGGCACAAGGAACATCTTGGATATTCTGGATTTAAACGAGTTTTCTGCCCTGACTTGGGCAAAATCATTAAAAGTTTTGGATTTTCCTTGCATATTTTAAGTGCTCAGGATTGTCATGCAAAACCAGGAAGGCAGTTTTGCAGCCCCCACAGATGAACGAGGACCTTTGCCATCCACTTAAGGTCCCAGCTATGTCAAATCTTCCTCTCAGTGTGATATTTCTTTTATAGATTCATCTTTCATTAAAATATTCTAAAATAATGATGGCCTCACTATTTTCATCAGAACAATATTAGACTGCTGTCATTCTTTTCTGAACTTTTACAGGAGCTGCATCATTTCAAACACTCCATGATAAGAATGGCTAGGTGAACCATTTCCTGGATTTTAGTCACATGGGCTTGCACCTTAAGAGCTTCATGTTTGAGCAAGCCCAACATCACAAAGCAACTCTGGAGACATTATCATTGTCATCACGTCACTGCCTTAAATCAGTGCCAGCTGGACCAGGATAAGGCCTCACAGGGCCCCTTTTGAGCTCCATGAACCCAGTGAACTGCAGTTTGCAGTGAAATACAAATAAGCTCAAGAGGCTTTATATTTCACAAGAAAAAAAAAAAGTTACAGCTTTAGTCATAAGGTGAATTTTAAAAAAATACCTATGGCAGGATGCAATCTGAAATGCAAATACAAAGCCTGTCTTCTCCCAGAGTTTAAATATCAGAATGACCTAAAACTTTACAGAGGTTCCCTGGAAGATGTTAGGCTTATTGTTATATTGAAATTAATTGTTTGAGATCTGAGTGTCAGGAATGGGATTTTCAAAAATTAAGCATGTCAGAGGTGACTATGAATTTCATTTTCTAAAGCTGGCTTTTGTTAGAACAGAAGATGTTCAACTTGAACAAACCAAGGCAGATTGATGGGCAGCATGTGACAAAAGATGCCAACACAGACTTTCCCTTTGCCCACTATCCCTTTTTAAAGTACATCCTAGCTTAAGTCAAGACTTACTTTTAACATAACAGTTGGGAGGGACTTTGTGTTGCAAGGAAACATAAAATGTGTTTTCACAGTAAAGAACAAACGTCCCAAAACTCAGGTCTCATCCTCATGCATCCAAACTAAGGGTAAACAGGGGTTGGATGTTATTTGGTTTGGTTATGGCTTTTTTGGTCTGTCTAGAAAACAATTCTGTCCTTTCTGATGAGATTTGCATGTCTTGATTATGTGCTTGAACATTTAACATATTGAGGACTCATTTTTGACATCTTTTAAACCATACAGCACTAGTTCATTTAGGTACTGTAACAGTTGTATGGACAGACAGTAATTTAAGAGCATGAGGTCTTCTTCTGCAGCCCTAAGTATAATGCCAAATTCTGTTACCAACAAGTAAATATAGGTAATTTTGATAAATTACATGGATGATTCTATCTGTACTACACTGACTTGCATAAACAAGACTTCTGGTTTTCAGTATTAAGACAGATAAGCTGCATCATCTAGTGCTAATAACACTGAATAAATTGATTTAATATCTGAAAGTTCAATAAAAAAACCCCAACCAAACAAAAAGCCCCCACTTACTGAGGATTAAATTTGAGGTTCATGAAAACAAATAGTTTTCATTTACTCAGTTTTGAGGCAGAAATTTAGATGCAGTATAATTTCAAATTTGTTTAAAGGTACAATAATGTGAAAGGAGGGCTTTTTTTCCCCTGATGCTACGAGGCTGCCTAGTGAAGGTGTCTGGAAGGAGTTTGGCTCAAGAGCTGGGAAAGAATCATCTCTCACAGAGAGACTCGAAACCATGATGTTTTGAGTTGCACAGAAGTCCATGCTCAGAAACATGAGGCTGTCAGGTAGGTGAGAGTTAAGGTCAGTGGGTTAAACAAATGCACACAGTGACTGTGCTAGAGGATTTTATAGCCTTTCTGCTCCACACGAGGGATAAATAAGGTGTGGAATTGTTTCTGAAATTACTTTGGCTCGACAGTCTGTCCATTGCCTCTCCTCTGGGTAATCTTGAAGCTTTGCCAGGATGTTATGTTCTTTGATACAGAACATTTGTCATGATGAATAGCATTATGTAAAAGTTGTATTTTCCCCTTCTGCCTTTTGATTCATAATATGAAGATCATAACATGGATTTAATGTTAAGAGGTCTAAGTGTTTTAAGATACCTGAACAATTGAGAAGTTCTTATTTACAGTGTCAAAAACAACCTTTTGGATTCTCTATATTCATACAAAGCTCTCGTGGTCTGATTTACAAATACAGTTTAAAAAGAAACAGAGCATTTTTCCTCACAGCAAGAAACATTTTTTTCCTCAATAAATAATAATTATTAAACACAAAACTTCAAACATTTTTATCTCGATTTCCCAGTCCTTCCTCAGTGCCAGTACCTAACACTGAACTTTCAACATTCCTTTCTTTTTTTGCCCATTCCCTTCAGGCTGGTGCACATTTCTAATTCTGAGTGCTGCAGTACCTTTCCTTGTAGCTCTTTTTTCAGCAGATATGCAGGTAGGCTGATGAACAGCACAAGATACAGTTGCACTGTCATTTACCACTTACACTGATCAAACCACAATCACTACCACCAGCCCTCGAGTGATAACTACACACAGTACTACTCTGTGTAAGCAAGGATCACAGGCTGAGGCTGGAACAATCACACTGCTCTGGCAGCCAGGCACAGGGCTCTTGATCTCCAAGCTCCCTTTGTTCCCTCAGACTCTGTACAGAAGTCAATTACACATTTACTGATAACGTGGCTTACCCTGCCAGAAGGGTACTTCCATTAATATTACATCTAGTATCAGAATAAATGCAGAATAAAGGCAATTCTGTGGTTAAAACTCATGATATCTTGATGCCCACTTCCTGAAAACAACAGTAAAATGTACCTACAGCAATAACAAGGTACAGAGCCACATGACAATTCTTCAGAGAAAGCCAAAGTGCTTTGAAAAAGATCAATTACTACAAAATCGTAGTGCACTGCTGTCAATCTTCTACCTTCCTTTATAGTGAGAAATGAAATATAAATAGCCTTTGGCAATGGGTTGGAGTACTCCTCAATTAAGGGGAGAGTTTTTGCAGTGAAGTCTAAAGCCAATTCTCTGACTTCCATGAGCAGTGCAGTGTCCTATACTCCATTTTGCAAGGCAGGGATAAATAATTGTCACAACCCCACTGCTTCCAGATGCCACTGATACAGCTCTAATGAGAAATCAACTCTCCATAGCCCAAATTGTTTAAGGTTCCCACCAGAAAATTCTACGAAGAAGCCCTTTTTGATAGCCATTTAAAAGGGGAAGATTATTTTAAACTAATCAGAAGAAAACAGTAGGAAAATGAAGTATTTTCCTGTTTCCTTATAATGGCCACAAAGAGCATGCAAAAATAACAGAAGTCTGAGAAATAAGAGAAAGGTCATTGAACCACTACTGCCTAAGAAAGAGATGTCTCATTTCTATTAATGTCAATGCAGAGAGGCCCAAGTCTGTCGGGCTTTGCAAATGTCACCGGTGTTATTACCTCGTTGTCGAGTATTATCAGCATGCTAAAGGTACATATTCTTCTAGATGGCTTTATGCTGATCTTGCAGCATAAGTCCAATGAAGCATGAATAATGTGGGAATTTATGCCATCATGAAAAGTGCTCATAACTACTTCTCTCCCTTGACGTCTTCATAAAAAGGTATTTCATTAAAGGACATGGAAGATACTTTTTCAACTCAAACTCAGCCACAAAGTAGAATACAGATTTTGTGGTGAGCATTGCAGGCATCAGAACTGAAGGTAAATTGTGTGCAGCTCTGGGATAAAATGCTGTTAATTGGAGTCACCAGTGTGAGAGATGAGATCCCATCTTCTGGGCTGGGTTATCCACCAGCAAGCAGAGCTGGCAGAGCTGCAGTTCAGCAGCAGGGCCACAGTAGTTTGAGAGAACAAGGCAAGCACCATAACCTGCCACCTCTGTTTCCACGTACTTGAACACAGAGAGCACAGACAGGTCTAACACTATCCATCCCCAGGTTTTTTACAATTTATACTCCTTGCTCATCTCCACCTGAATGCCTTTTTTCAGTTTTTATATAACAAAAATGAACTTGTATGCTGAGCAGGACACAAAGAGAGCATGGGTGGTTTCTTTAGGGTGCCAAAAACTGCTTGAGAGTGATAGCAAGAACTAATTTCGATTTTAACCTCCTTGTCCTCTTCAGAATTAGTTCAGAATCTTAGCAATTCTAGAAAGAATATTACAGACCAAGCAAAAAGTGCTAAATTTCATAACAGTAAGGCACACTAAGAAATAAGTGTAATTTTTCTCTTAAACTATCAAAGTAATTTAAAACCCTTAGTGAGTACCTTAATAGACAAGAGCACTCTAGCTTCAAATGGGTTTTAATGGGAGGGTAACCACAAGAATAAAATCAATTAATGAATACTATAAATAGATTAGTGAAAACTCTCAGCTCTTTTTCAAACATCCTCCTACCCCACCACCCATGGAACTACTTCCAGAATAATATGATAAAACAGCCCACATAAGAAATAAAATACTGCTACCATTTGGAGTGCTTAGCACTGAATTTTCTGGGAAGTTTATGCAAGTTTATACTTCAAGAAAACTGGAGTGTTGTAACTACACTAACAATACATTCACATGGAAACACAGAACACCAAAATTTTTGATGTATTTTGGCTGCATTTGGAAAGTCAGAAATAAGACACCTTAAAAGTTAAGCTTTTTTAGGAAACGGTCTGTTTGATGAGATGAGCCATTTATAAGTTTTGCCAAGCTACATCCTCTAAAAACAGTAAAGACTTCTGAAAAACTTAGCCATGTCAGTTGCAATAAACCTCATGTAAAGACTAACCACCACACAGATGCCTCTTGTATCTTTGAGGGTGGTAAAAACAGAGAAAACACTTGATGTGTGCATTCAGAAATGAGAGAATATACTTTCTGCTTCTCTTTTACATTTAAAGAGTGAAAGAAATGCTAACAAAGATGTAAATTCCACTGTTAACAGAGACCATGATGCAAACAATCAGGCTGTGATTTGCTATGGAAAAATGCAGAATCAATAACCAGTAACTGGGTGTTGAATCCACATGAATGGTATTCCAAAGTCTTTCCATCATAATAAAGCATGGCAGAAAGATAGCTCTGACCTCCTTTTACTGATGTGATTGTAATTGCACAGTATCATTTGAAAAACAGCCAAAGGTCTTTCTTAGAGCACTCAACCAATGAGCCACAGCTGTATTTCCCTTTCACAGCCTCTCAAGTGTGTTGGAGAAATCACCATCCCGAGGGTTGCAACGTGAGAATGGAATGTGACAAAGGACAAGAGCCATGTTGAGAGTGTGTACGTGGCCAAGGGTATCAGACATGGGGCTGTTATCTCCTGCTGAGGCCACACCAAAATCCTGTTCACAAGCAGCAGATATGGTGGAATTCAACAAAAGAGCAACCATAACAAAGCTGTACTAAGCAAGAACGAAGCAAAAGCAGGAATTAATCACCTCTTCCTGTGTGCTGCTAAGGTAGAGATTTACTTTTCCAGCATCTACGTGACAGTAGCGTAACCATGGAAATAGCCTATGAATGTTTATGCTTAGAGGTTCTCTGATTGTGCATCATAGTTGTTTCATTTGTAGTCTTTTAAGAATGTGAATTAAGCTGTCCAATTAGTCCATGTTTCTTCTTTTAATTGCTTCTGTACTGCTGCATCCTCAGTGATGCAATTTGTGCCCTCCCATGTCATGGGAGGTCATGCCAGACATATAAAACCACTGACAGAGGAAAGTTCAATAAAGACTTCCACAGAACAGATTTATTCACTATTGTTGTGGAGAGTGGGAGAGCTCATCCAGCCCTCACTGATGTACACCACGTCAGGCTAAGATTAGGTAAAGTCAGTGACAGGATTGGATGACTTTTCTCCACATCTCTACCAGACAAACACATTCAAACACTGAGAATTTATTGTGCTTATCAGGAAGCTTGAGTAATTAATAATTTATCAATTTCAGCAATACAATTTTTCCATAAGACTTATGATGATGAGTTAGAAATCAGTTATCTACTGAGGAGGGATTTAGGCATTGCCATGATAACTTGAATATATATAACCTGGCAAATTCTTTGCTCCATGAGCTACCACCCCAACAGAGAAACCGTGTGACCCCACCTCCTCTCCATTGCCATTAAATTGTTTTACAGTAAAGCTGCCCATATACACATATTCAGTGGGTCATTCAGTGCCATTTCACTCTAATTCACCTCAAGGGATTTATTACCAAGAACCTCAGTCACCCTGCCTCAGAGGTCAAAACACCATCTTCCCACACAGCATGCCTCAGGCCCTTTAGGGATCCAGATGCTGACTGATGTGGGGCTCTGAGGAAGGAAGTTTAGATTTGAAATAGCAGATGGACCCACAGAGAAAACTGAGCTTGCCAAGCTTTCAGTGACATCTAAGCATTAAACTATTGATCTGAGGGCAAGACACTTAAATTCTGGTTAGATTTAGAAGAGATAGGACAAGAATGCACACACCCACTGCTCCACAGGAAACCTCATCACATCATTAAATGCTTCTAAGGTAAGAGAGATGAGATTCTATTGAGGTGCTCCTCCACTTCCCTTTCTTGCAGGAGAGATGTGGATGACCCTGGGAACATTCCCACCACCTGCAATGAATTCTTTGTTCTGAATATCTCAGAGTACTTAGAACAATTTGAAGCAAGCACGCAGGATATACCAGACAAAATGAGTGAATTAAATGCTCATAATTCAAGATCAGAATGAGGAAATAAATTCAGAAAATGAACCTGTTTGAAAGCCTCTTGCAAATCAAACTTAATAGCAAGCACTAGGAAATACTTGGATCTTTAAAATCATATTGAAGCATGAAGGACCAGCTTCAGGAGCTGAGCCTTTTGAAAAGCAAGAAATCAAAGTCTGAACAAGTGCTTGGTCTTCTTCTTAGTGACACCCTCATGGCAAAGCAAAGGGTAATTAGCAAGAAGTTCACTGGTTATAGCACATGTTCAAACGAGCCAGTATTCATTCAGCTGAGTATGAACTTACTTCTGTGTTCTTTAGAGCAGTTAAAGATTACTCAGGGCATACTGGTATCTATTTGTCTCTGTGTATTCTACAGATAAACAAAAGTGAAAAATCTTGCAACAACGGAGGAAATAAACAGTTGGAATGAATTAAGATTGAAGTCTGACTTAACAATATCGTTTTGTCACAATGTCTGCCTAAATCGCTGCAGGAATACACCAATTCACTCCTTCAGTGTCTGTGTAACTATCCTTGACTTACAGAGGATGTAAACTCCCAGTCAAAGAGAATATGACAATCACAGAAAATGCAAAAGTATAATTTTAGTAATGTGATTAGTCTCACAAAAGCTTTAACCACATCCTTACAGTTAATCACGTAGCTAAGTGCTCTTCCAAGCCCAGACCCTACATCCTAGACCAGACAGTAACTTGGTGCAGAATTACATTTTCACAAGGACAAAATCCATTGTCTGTGTTAGGACATTCCAGATGTGCCTCTTTGCATTTGCCAAGGGGACACATTTCACATTTGCAACTGTCTCATGCTTGTGTTTAAAGTTATTGTGCAGGTATCAGTCATTCTAATTTTTAAAAGTCTAGCTATATGAATACATACTAGCATTCAATAAAATACTCAAAATCCATATTTATGTAGATTTGCAACTCTTTGTTAAAAAATGCATTGACCATGAATCAATTCATAATCACTACTCACATATTTTTAATAAGCATAACATACATAAATGTAGAGACAGACATCAGAATGTATGCAGAGGGAGCAAGCTGAAGAACTGGAATGATCAGTTTAGTGTAAATACACAGACACAACATGGGGAAGAAACACCCCTTGCAGTATTAGGAGCTGCAAAGCATGGATGTGGGGCGGTTGGTGTTTTTATTTGGGGTTGAGGGTAGGAGAAAACCTCTGTTTTATGTTTGTTCCTCTTTTGTTTTTATTATTGTTTTAAACAAAGCCTGAATCCCATCTCCCACGTGGGTCTGGCTGGACCCCCACCTATGACCTAATAACAGACTGCCATGCACTCCAGCAGAAACATTTGTCTGACAGCTGGCTGAACCCTCTGGGTACCCCTCATGTATCATTATTCCAATTACATTGACACCTGTGCCACAAACTTCACCTAAATCCGCTGTGAAACCTGTGTCCAGAGGCCTGGACTATCTCCTGTTCCTTACCAGGGGCAGGTAGCCACAGGGTTATTACCACAGTCTGTTAAAGCTTTTTATGTGGAGTAAGGATTAGCTTTACACTACAGAAAGGCTGACAAACACGGCACACCTGGACTCTTTATTTAGCTGTATTTTGCTGAGTACAGGAAACAGTTTCTGTTATGTGCCAGAGAAATGACTGTAAGAACAAATCTGGCTTCAAAACTGAGAATCAACTGTACTGCAGCCAAAAGTGGTGCCAATCTGGGACAGGTGTACAGTAAGGGAGCAGGTGGAAGATAAATCCTATTGTGGAAAGCTCAAGGATGCTTATCTTACCACAAAGAAAGCATGTGTCCCTGGTACTGGTCCAGTTCTTTACTGTCTGCTTCTACTGGGACTGAGTTTCTGCTCTGAAAGACACCACAGGAAAACGGGAGATCACAAAAGCAGGCTTGGAACCCTCCCCAACTTTCCAAATTAATGACGATTTCTGAGGCAGAGCTGTCCCTTCCCTCCTAATGAGCTTAAGTAGTTCATTAGATTTCTGGTCAAAAGCAGCTCTAAAAGTAAAATTAAAAAGAGTAAAAATTGTGCCCTTGAGCCAGTAGAAAAACATATTTAGTGATACTGTGTTAAAATTAAGATATTGCTCATTTTGACCTGAGCCACTACGGGACAGTGGAAGCCTGGAAATTCCAGGGTAGTCATGAGGGTTTGGCTTGACCTATAGGACTGTGTTCCCACCTCTAGGAACGTCACAGGGACAGTCCTTAAAATGATTTCTCCAAACCTGCAGTATTACACAGACAGCAGAAGACTTGCTGAGAACAAAGGACCAAGTAATTACAGTTTTATAGCTCCTGTGTCTGACTTCAGTCATTGTTTTTAGGTGTCACATTTTGGAGGGGAGATAACAAAAACAAAGAAGCAGCAAGTAAAATGAGGGCAGTATATAGCATCACAGTTGAAAGGAACAGCTACACTCCAAGCTCTTTCAACATCGAGAATTCTTAGAAAGGGTAGACTTGAACAGGAAATATTCCATAAAACAAAATAAGATACATAATCTTTTCCTTCATTCAGTGCAAGCAAACAGTGAACTCCACAACATAGCCACTCACTGCAATCAGTTTCAAACCACAAATCAAGAATGTGTGCCTGTGCAAGCTGAGAGAAAGTGAGATGGAAATGCAGCTTGCATCAGGAGTTGCTCACTGAGGTCAGACTGCCTCCCTACTTCACTGAAGTCAGGTGCACAGAAGTCAGGGGCTGAGATCTCATCTCTTGCAAGATGAGACCTCAGCAACAGGCTGCTTTCCTTAAAATTCTTGGGCTTTCCAGTAAGTATCACAAATACAAACTTTAAGTACAGCTGTTGTCATATTTTTTCTTTTCTAAGTGCTAGATGAGAGAATCATGGTGCATTTTGAATTCTATCCCTCATAGATTAATTATAGAAACTGGTTTTTTAACTGTAGCTTTGCTTCAAGCAGAGATGAGCCATGAACTAAAGCATAATCACTTTAATATCAATTACATACATAAGTTTCACCTTCATTGCACTTTGGAATATTTCCTTAATTAATGACATGTCTTTCTGCTATACTAAATGCAGCAACCCAGAGGTCTGGATTCCAGCTGCTCTGGAGGGATGAGCACCTTGCAAAATTTTTGCCTGTCTCTCACCCACCACAGTGCCTGGCCCAAAGTCTCCCTTTTAGAGTCCAGAAGCACACCTAGCCTGTAAAGTGACCTGCTACAGCAGGGAGGAGATCATCCTTTCCCATGTCCATGCATTTCTCGGCCTTCCAACAGCTGTCAAGTGAGTTCCAGTTCAAGATAAACAAGCAGGAATGTCTGATGCTCCAGGAGGGGGGTGTATTAAACAGGGCCCCCACACAATTGAGAAACAGTGGGTCCTGCACAGCACAAGGTGTTTCTCTCACCTTGGCAGGCAGCACTGCCAGGAAGCCACCAGCTCAATACAACTCAGCCTGAATTAGCTATTACTTTTTAGAAGCAGGATCAGCCACATAAAAATAGCAGCAATGCAAGATTATTTACTGACTTTGAGTTTCAGGGCTGTATAATGTCATTATAAGGAAGTGCTACTTTCGTTGATGAAACTTTGGCTGTTTAGAAACAAATAATGAGGCAAATGCTGCCAGTTTTCAACATTTTACAGTAAAAAAAAACTCAAAAAGCCCCCAAAACCAAAACACCTTCTGGGTAAAAATCCTTTTACAAAGTTTGGCATCATGAAGTAGAGATTAACTCAAAGCTCAGAGGTCAGTAACAGTGTTCCCAGGGAATACTACTGAATATTTTGAATTAGGCTTTTAGAAATGCTCAGTTCTCAAGTAGAAATCTAAAACTCACATGAACCATTCTTTTCTCCTATTTATAAATTCTGAGGGAAACGACCTCATGCATATGATTGAAATTCCCATATAAGAGCCTAATAATTTTTAAATGCTGTTCTCTTCTTTTTTTAATACTATTTTATGAACTTAAAGCAGAGTATTTGGTTTTGAAAAGCTAAACAAGCTGGTGTAAGAACAAGCTATTTTATTTAAGTCTTGGAGTTGAAAAGGAGTTTATTTGGAAGATAGAGCAATAAGTACACAATCCTTGACCCATCAGATATCACTGGCAACATATCATTGATATAAACCAAAAAGCAAAAGGTGTTTCATAAAGATTCCTTAGGGAATTGTTCTCTGCACACAGGTGCCTCATTAGATGTGTTAAATGTACTAATGGTAGACTGTAGAAAGATCAGCTCTCATGTAATAAAAAAATAACATGGTTTTAAATTTTTTGCTCCTCTTTTTTTTGCAGATTTGGAAGTAAGAGTTGACAAGGAAGAAAATGGAAAAAAGAAATGGGGCTAAGTCACCCAGGTAGGAATACTTGTGTAGTTCCTTTTAAATAGGCTCCAAATGGTTCCTCAGACCAAGCAGGGAGTATTTAAGCCTTAAAATACCAATTTCAAAGCCAGTTGCACTATATTGTTCAATAATGTTATAATCTCTAGAAAAAAACCCATGACCAATATAAACTGAAATCTAATGTTCTTTCCTCTATTTTTTTACCATTCTAACAAGCATTTTCCAAATTTGCAATTGATATATTTAGACAACAAAATGAGGGCTGAGTGCTTGCAACTGCTTTTTTTGTATGCCTGTGGAAGTGATCAGCAATTCTAGAATCTCACTTGGAGACCCGTTCGTTTTAAGTTTCCATGAAACTGAGGCATTGTTCTTCAAAAAACATGTCACAGCTGTTCCTCATAAGCAATTTTTAAAAATGTCATTTTCTTATCCTTACAAATGTAAGTCAAACAAAATTACTCCACAGCTGCTGGGTTTCTAGCTTTTCTAATTGTATTTATTCACGGATTTCCTTGGCTTTTTAAAGTGGAACTAGAAACAAAAGTAAACAAAAAAAATCCAACCCAACAAACACAATGCATACATCGATGAAACCTCCTGAGTGCTTTAACATAATCCAAGGCAATTTTCTCCAAGAAACAAAATGAATGAAATTTGCTTATGGACCCCTAAGCTTCACAAACCTTTCAACTAGAACAAGAGAAATATGTGGCTGGAAGCCAATCGGCAGCCAAATGTGTTAGATGTGTTCCATTTATTATTAATGAGACAACATTCTATATAGCAGCAACAGGGCATGCAAGTAAAGGGTTGCCATGGAGATAAGTTACTCAAGATGCTGCTAAAAATACTCCCTTCTTCCCTTACTGTAATAAATATTGCATTATCTGAAGGCTAACAATGATGATATCAAATGCCATCTCACAAAGGCTTCCAGCTGTGAGCATTCTGGCTATCTAATGGATTGCCCGATGGAAACACGGCACTTCTTGCCTGGGGACAGCAAAAGAGCCCATTTTTGCCCTTATTACATGGTTAAATGTTAGGTGGCAGCTGTTGACATCATTAGGACAAATAATGCTCTCTACTCAGGGCAGATTTCTTACACCATTGTGACCTTGGGAGATCACAGTCATGTTCTGGAAGGAGATGCAACTTAAAATGGAAAACAAACATATGGAGATGTCCTTTGAATAAGATCACAGGAGGGTATTAGGCCTTGTCTCTAAGGACTGTGGTTACACATTTCACCTTTTTCCTGCTCTCCAGGTGCTTTAGGATTACCAAAGACTCTAACGGTACCTATTAATCAGAGACAAAAAAAAAAAAAAACAAACAAAAATACCCCCAAAAAACAAGGTTTTTGGAAGGATTCTTCCCCACCTTCAGCTTTCTCGTAGTTTAGATATGTCCAAACAGCAGCAGAGTTTTTATAGAGTTAGAAAAAATTGTTGCAACATTCTTTGCCCTCCACAAAAAGTCTTCAAAAACACCAAGCTTCCATTTTTCAGTTTTACTCTTTATTCCCCAGTAAAACTTTTGAATGACTCTGATAGGAAGTGAATATTAATCAACCAATTTAGCTGAGAGATTAAAACATTTAATACCAGAGCAAAACATAATTCAGGTCTTCGCAGATGTCGTAACTGTTCTTACTTTTCTCTGCTTATGGTCTTTAAAAGATGGAATTCACATTTATTTCTTAGTTTATAATCTAATTGAACAAACAAATGATTTTCATAGAATCCCAGATACTACAGGTGGGAAAAGATCTCATCAATCATCCAAGCTCTGTCCTTGTCAAGGCCTGCTGCAACGTAGTAGATCATGTCTGGCCTGTTTTCAGTCAGAAACTCACCTTCAGCACTCTAACAGTAGAGCTTCTTGCCAGTACACATAATCATACACGAAACTCTCATATTTCCAACTCAGCTTAAATCTTTTTGTTTTGCTTAGGGTGATAGTATACTTATTTTTCAGTAGAATAAGCTACATTTTAAAAAATAGGACAATAATTACACTTGAACACCCCCAGACTTGTTCCTAGAAAAACAGAAGGCTGGTTGGAAGTTTTAATTTTGCCATTTATCAAAGTGCAAGATTGTATCTGCTGTTAATAGGCAGCACAAAGCACACATGGGAAATGCAACCAGGGAATTTAAGAAAATGGGGTAATACTACACAAAACCTCTGCCAGCGTGTCCCAGGAGCACAGAGCTCTGTGATCAGCACCATTTCCCCTGCAGTGGCACACTTTATCTCTTTGCTGAGAGCAGGGACCTCCCCTTGACACACAGAGCCACTTCCTGCAGGAACACTGTTTTTAACTATCATTTCTCCTCTTTTTCTGTGTGTACGCTGTTCCTACCTCTGATGGCACAAAAATGAGCTCTCTAACACTGCCCCCCAAGCACACTCAGCTGCTGGCTGAGTAAACACAGGAGCAACTCTGTCCTGAGCAGCAGGTGAGCCTGCAGTCACAGAAATGGCAGGGTACTTCCTCAAAAGAAAAAGCACTCTTCAAAATGGGCCTCCCTGCCATGCATAATTCCTGCTTCTCCCCTGTACCTAAAGAGGTTACTTCACTTTAAATGCTCACCTGGGCTCAACCCCACAGAGCCTTTAAGCATGGGCTTTGTGGTTTATTTGTTGTCTCTGAAGGACTTTACACACTTTTGGCACAGTATTAATGATATCCCTGCTACCATTTCATGGATAATAATCTGACTCAGATGTGCCTGTGGCTCTGTAAGCTCTATTTGAGTCTCCATCACCTTCCACTGCACCAGGTTGCTTAAAGCCCCATCCAACCTGGCCTAAGCATTAACAAGGATGGGGCCTCCACAGGTTCTCCAGACAACCTGCTCCAAAAGGGATTTATCCCCTTGAATAGACTGTCCCTGTTTCATGATTCTTCCTGAAATAACATAGAGCTCTCTCTATTTCAAGAGCAGGTTGATATTCTTTGGGAAGGGACTTTTTATCTGGCTTTTAATTTCTCCACTGCTGTTATGTCCATTTACTCTGTGCTAGTCTTTTTTTTTTTTCCTGTCATTCCAAGCAAGATGTTATCCTGCTTTTTACAAGTCCACAGCTCTCCTGTGACCCTCCAGCCTCCCTCTGAAAGCTTCTGAACTGTGTGCTTGGCCAGGCAGGTGGAATCACAGTGACCTTGGATGAAACACGTCCTGGACAAGCCTCCAGAGGATTGCATTAGTTCTGAAGTGAGGTTTCCTGTCAGATGTTGTAATACATGGCACAGATGCCTGCTTCTAACAGACACTCTGTTTGGAAGAAGCATTCTCTCCTTTTTCACATCCATTACATAGAGGAGAATTAAGAAAAATAAACCTGCTTTTAAGTATAACCTGATGATATTTGCTCCCACCAAATCTTCCCCCCTTTTTTTTAAACATTTGGCAAATCTTATGGTTTGTGTATGCCAATTATAAAAGCACAGGTAATAAAAACAAGAAACTCCAACCCGAATAGCAGATATATGGGAACCCCAGAGAATGGTGTTTTTAGGAGAGGACTGGTTTGTACAGGACTATGACTACACAGCATAAACACACTCAGTGTAAGAACACCTCAGCAGTTGAAGATGTCAAACTACAGCAGAAGGGGCTCTCAGAAGGACAATGTTTATCTTCTGTATACTTTAGACATCCTTGATAGCTAAACACAGGGACTCTAGGACAACAATGACTACATTTTTAAAACATTGAGAGTGTATCACCTCCTCAAAAGAGAAAAAAAAACCCCAAAACTGAAATGAAAAGCAAAGTTGTTGGGGGATTTTGGTGGTTTGTATGTTTTTGTTTTGCTGGGGCTTTTGTTGATGCTTTTGGTGTTTATGTCTGTAGGATGGGATTTTTGTTGTTGTTTTGTTATAGCTTGGAAGAGGATGTGCATCTAAAAAATTAAAGATTAGCAAGGTTTAGAAGCCAAAATCTCAAGTCATAAAAAGTCCAGGTGGATGACACTTTTCTATCAATGAGAGCAATTAATTACCACAACACACTCTTAAGCAAAATGGTAGATAATATACCTTGAAGACTGGATGCTTTTCAGGCAGGAATGATCTAGCTAACCACAAGTTCTGCCTTAAAGCAAAGTTACATAAATATAAGAAGATTTAACGAATCTCATCATACAGGTGCTGGTTTAAAATTAATGATCCTTTCCAAGTTTAAATGCAAACTGTAAAATACCTTTTGTACAGTTTATATAAATTATGGTAACACAGCCATTTCTACCTGAAATATTTCTAACTCAAAAAAAAAAAAAAAAAAAGCTCTGTTATACAGTGGCAATATCGCTCACATAGATCAAAATTTTAAGAATGACTTCAGATGTGACATGAACTAAACCAACAGCAGCACAGAGTCCATACTACAGCTTAAGCATTTATTTAAGAAGTATTTGAACAGAGAGCTTGAAGGCCCCTTTAACTGTCCCCCTAGGAATCCCCTGAGAACAGTCTCCTTCAAGAGCAGGAGCACTGAGCTTAGAGGCTTTTGTTAGTTCCAGGTCATTACTTTCCTGTTCTTGCTCTGAATATGAAGTTCTACATTAGCCCTCCATCATCACACCTCTATGATCCCTTTGTAGATATTTCCACTCCAAAAAACCTAATGGGATCCCATGTCTTAGAGCTAAAGTGTTCTAACTGGTTGCTACCTCACGTGGTCCTGCATTCAAAGGAAACACATAGGCCAAATATGCAGAAAAAAATAATTAAAAAATAAGTTAAATTCAGTATGGTTGTAACTAGAGAGTGGTGCCATTTATGTTGAAATTACATATGAGCAATGACAAATTCCACCTTTGATATCTTTGATATCCATTGATACATTTTGGTCTTAGCTTAGTTTCTCTTTTCCATATCTGAATATTTTCTAAAAACATCCATTACAACTTCGGTAATTAATCAACAAATGTCACTTTCCATTAAAGCATATTTAATCGTCACAAAAATTAGGAACAACTAACAACCAAAACCAGTATAATTACTTCTAATGCAAATGTGCTAATTTAAATTGTGGAATACTTCTTTAAGAGAAGTCTGTGTTAATTGGGGTCTGCTCATGAAAGCAAGCTGCTAATTGAGCTGNATATTAGGCTTTTTGCTTGATGCAATGGAACAGGCAATCCTGAATTCACAAGTACAGATGGAGTGGAGGCAGACATGCCATCACTAAAGCAAGCAATGTGCAATTACAGTGCCCCTGCAGTCCACTAGCAGTAATCCTGGCTTCAGCATGAGTCTTTCATTTCATGGTTGGACTAAACTTCTGTTATTACTACTTGTCAAAAGTAGTTATCACTGTGATTCCCTGAGGAGACATTCTTACTGATCTAAAGTGTCTTTAGAGAGTGCAACACAATCATCCAGTCTGAAGGAGAACATACAAATCTGTTTGCCTTAGGATATTACATGCTTGCTAACTTGTCACTGCTGCACCTAATGCCATTACTTAAAATAGTATGCAGGTATTCCTGTCACCAAGAATTTGTATTTAAGACAGAACACCCCAAAAGCTCCATAACCATGCTTTGGAAAATTATTTTGGGTATGGTTAAACCAGAACAGTTAGTTTAGTATCCATTTCCAAAACACCATGGGGGGATTAGGGCAGAAAATCTCAATGGCATATGGTCTTTAACTTACATATTTACTTTCCTTGAGACAGTTGCTGTAAAAGTACCACACACACTCCTAGTATTCAGAAATAGTATCAAATGTGAAACGTAAGAGAAGTTTGCTCAGTAAAATACGTTCATGTGAAGAAGAGGCTGCACTTCCTATTGGAGCTCCATTAATTTCTGTGACCCCAGTGCACCAGGATAACCAGAGAGGCTTGACTTGAACGGAGAAACTTCAGGGAGAGGGGTGCATTTGCTAAAGGACCCCAGAAGCTTGGCTGCACAAGCACCTCCCCTGTGCAAAGGGTCTGAATAAAGGCCTTTGGGAAGGTGGTGCAGGACACTGCAGGACCAGAGCTGCAGCTGGGAGACTGCAGCCAACCCCTGGTCTGGCAGGCCAGAACCAGCTTCAGATAAGTCACTGCAAAGGACACCATTGGTGTCTTTAAAATTGATCTTTTCTTTTATTTTTCCTGTGGATAGAGGATATTTTTCCTGTGCCTTCTCCCTCTGGCATCAGCTGTAACAATGCTCAAGTCATGAACATGGTTCTTCACTTTCTGGGGTTTTTGTTTGGGTTTTTTTAAAAAAGCTTGGAGTGGGAGAGACACAGGGTATCCCTTCACTTTGATGTCAGTGGAGGTGCATGTCAGTGCATAATTTGCCTCACTTTTTCTAGTCTTTTCAAGTGTGCACAGCTACTCTGAACCTTCCCTGCAGAAACCTGGCCAGAAAAAACAACTAAGGGTAATGAGAAGGAATGACAAAAATCTGCCTTTCAGGAGATGCTTTGCACTTCTGATGCTTCTCAGAGTTGTTCACTCTGCTCCTCTACGTGACAGACTCTGTTCCTATCCCTAATATTGTTACAGTTATATCTGCCTCCTTTTTTTCAATCCATTTAGGTTTTTTTCTTGTTGATTGTGGCACATTTACTACCACATAAGTTCTCATGCTATCTCGAAGTTTAAGTATTTGGCATCTACCAGCACAAAACATTTTTTATTTTGTTCAGAATGCCCCCTTGTTCTCAGTTTGGTGGCAAACCACCAGCAACCTCACATTTAAATTCAGGAACTCAAACCCTTGCAATAAACTTGCATTATTGAATGACTTAATAAAGACATACAATATTTTTTTTCCCTCAGGATGGAGAGAGAAACCATGTAAAATCAAAGCAAAGCATTTCTGTTTCAATCAAGGATTCAAAATCCAAAAATAAGTATCCTCAGTTTTAAGTCCTAGGGTATCTTTTTGTTGAACTTATATTTTCAACAACTTCTCTAAATCTGGGAGGGAAAAAACCCCACATTAAAATACTAATACTTCTTCCAGTTCAAACCTATTTATCTCTTGAGATAGTAGAAAAAGGATTTAATGTACTTCCACAGAAATTCAGGGCCAACTTGCACCAAGAGCTCTTGATACATATTTTGATTCAAGTCCTCATTTAGCTTATCAAACAGAAAAATAGTGGTTTGTGCTTTCCAAGCACTTCAACATAAACTTCAGTTTCAGGCTGAGAAAGAATACATTAAATAGTCTGCATCACATGTATGAGCAAAGGATGCAAAAATAAAGGCAGCCTGGGACCACCTGAGTCAAAGAACAAAAAACATTTGTCAATAATTTCAAGATACTGTGAGAGATTTTTTTTTTAACCAAAAAAACCCTTAAAGAAAACAAAGAAAAAAGGAGATCCTTATGACCCAGCTGGAGAAGTAAAAGCAAAGTGCAGAATACAGCAATAGCAGATCTAAGAAGACATTGTTTCTAAGAAAACTGAAGAAAGGGAGTCAGCTGGGAAAGGGAAATATGTCCTCCATTTTGATGTTGGCATCTCTCAGGCTCCTTGCCAGGGGCTACAGGCATCCCCAGGACCCACCCAAACCCACTCAGGAGACTCTGCTACAGAAAGCTGCAGTTAAACAATGCAAGTATCTCCCTGTCCTCATATTTTATAGGAAGTCTTACAGCAACCAGTGCACAAGTGCCATTTTTTACTATTCTGTTCCCAAATAACTGAGGCCTGTTCCTATTGAACAAGGCTTGTTAGGCATTAACTCGAAGCTCAGGCAAGTTCCTTGGGCACAGGAACAAACTCAGGGCAATGAGTAGTGTCAAATAAGCAGGTTTTGCAAGGCTGCTACTGGCCCTGCACACAGGGACAATTATTAGCACCCCGAAAATACTTTAATACATTAGGCACATATTTATTTGGTCAGGCTTTACAGAGAACTAAGCTTTTTCAGGTACAGCCAGAAGATTCACTACTCAAACAGAGGCAGACAAATTGGGTACATCCTAAGAAGACCAATCCTCTCAAACACTGCCCATCTTACATAATCAGCAATTCTACCTTCTCAACACCTCATGTTCCACCCTAAAACAGCCAGAACAACTCCCTTCATCTTTGCATTTTCCAATCTTTCATCTCCTTAAGTCCTTGACTCAGGAGTGTCAGAGTCTCTTGATCTAATACACATTACAGAAAAAGACAAGCAATTCCATAAGCAATTCCAACCCCTCCCAGCCTCTGCCTGGGGGATGCAGCTCCACAAAGGATGGCTCCAGCTTTGTGTGTAACTCCATCTCCTTGAACCAGCACCTCTCTGAGGGAAGGCAGAGGTGGGCAGCAGTGTGGAACTAGAAGGTGTCCCCATCCCAACTTACCTCATCACCAGAGCTTGGGAACAGCTGAGATGGCTCTACCCTTACCCACACATAGGTGCAGCTGGTTCCCCCTTCTCTTCCAAGGCCCACTCAGGGGCAGCAAATCTCTGTGCTTTGGCTGGCCAGGTGAAGCCAACTCCCACTGCCCTGCCCACAGAAAGAATCATGACACAGCCTTCTTTAGTCTCTCCTTGCCACCAGTGGCTGTAATGAGCTGCTCCATGGCTTCAGAAATACAAGCTGAGAGCTGATCTTTACAGTTAGTGCTGTCCTTTTCACACTAAGGACAAACAAGAGCTTTCATGGGAAATCAAGAGAGCTGTCAGACCACAAAGAAGGACAGTGGCCAACTTGGGACCTCCCAGGAGACAGAAAACCTACAGTGTCCCACCTCTGCCTTTGATGGCTTGCTAAAAAGCCACCGTGTTAGCACAGGCAGGCAACTGTGTGCTGAGACTTTCACCTCTGTCAAAAAGAGAGGAACCTAAGCCCTGACCCCTTTCCCAAGGTGCTCTCAGGCTGTGCCTCCTGCACTGTCACAACAGATTGGGCTGTGACAGGTTGGTCAGGAAAACCATTTTACATTTTCTGCTTAACTTGCAGTCCTTTTACCGGGCTGAGGCTTGGGATGGTTTATCCACTGGTACTTTTATTATGCTTTAGGAGAGAAACAGGTCTGAGGTTGACACTCAGCATTACAATTTCAGTACTATGCACATAAATTTAACTGCTTAATTCCACTGGGCATTGGGTAAGTGGGGCAGCTAAACCCAGTATATTGCACAGAACATTTATCACTAACTACAGTATACAATTCCCTTTGCCATTTAGGCTTACACATTTTACAGCATTTACAATCATGCTGAATTATGCTGGAATTCCCATTTCAAAGGATTTCATGAATGTATTGCTTGAATGCTGCCAAACTCATTCTTTTTTTGCTCATGCAGACTTTAAGGGGAAGTGAGGTCCTGTGAGGCTGCTTATGCACTGCTGGATCCCAAATGCTGTTGGAATTTCTGAATTTCACTGAGAAGTTCCTGGAATAAAAAGTAAAGTGGGATCTGACTGAAAACTACAAATAGAAAACTGATGTAATTTTAAATCGAGTGCACCATAACTGGTAGTGAAAGTTGATTTCTTACTGGTACCTAATTGATAACAGTCTTTATCAGCTTTTTATGATAGGGGACCCCACCTCTGTACCAGAGCAGAGTCACCCACCTTCATGCCTCTGGTGAGGGGGCTCACGGGGCCCCAGTGGTGTCTGACATGAGAGGGTGGCAGAAATCAGCTCTTGCTTTCAAGAGACATCTCCTTCCTCTCAGAGCAGCTCAGCCAGCCAAGGAGCCCCACTGTTACCTTCCATGAGGGAGAAATGTACTCGTTGGCTTGCAGCCATTCTCCCCTTGAAAATCTCCCAGTGTGCTTTCGTGATTTAAACCTGACTTTCTCTGGGCTGGAAAAAGAAAAGCAAGCTAGAAACCCCCTAACTCTCACAAGACAAACTTCCCCCTTGTGCAGGGGGCACACCTGGCCTGCAACTCGATTACTTCTACTTACTAGTTTGGTGGTGCAAATTTTTGGATATATAAAACACTTTCAACTGCAATCCTGGATGACAAAATGAATTCTGACTTCCCTACCTTTCCTATGCAAATCCTGCCTATGATCTTCCCAGTTTCCTTTATGTATCTTAGACCCTGAAGGTTTAAGAGTAATATTTCTGTAAGTCAGATACTATTAGATACATTTAAAACTCTTCCTTCTCTAGCAAAAAAATAAATTAGAATCAATTAAAAGTCTTCTCACTCTGACTTCAGCTGCACTATAAAACTGTTACTAAAACTATTGTGGATGTGACAGAAACAAAGGAGGTGATGAGGAGATATTTATGATGTACAGAAAATGTCCAGGGAGTATGTCTAATGTTGTGATCAGGATATTTTAGGCCCTTAATACAATGATTATTAATGCAAGTCTGCTTCCATGCTTATGCAAGTAGACCTGGGACATTACAAGAAATTTCCAGTAATGTTGCTTGCGAAGGCCAGGTGGGGATGCAAGGCTGTCTGAAGCCTGAAGAGACTTTCTTAATGGAGTCCAACAAGATTAGTTGTCTTTCCCCACTACATGACTCTGTAAAAAAAGCTAATAAATCACTAACAGTCTCCTAACAGACTTAGCTCTCTCCTGTCCTGAATGAATATAGCTTGGAATAAGCTCTGCAATGGCTAACTTTGATATTGCCACAGTGACTAGGTTTTATTCAAGGCTGTGTGAAAGATTTCCAAGTTTTTGAACATGCTGCCCCTTGTCCCAAATTCAGGAGTGTGGAAGGCATCCTGCTGCTGGGCTGGAGCCCAATTACTGGAACAGTTTTCACCTCATCAGATTCTCCAGCTGGGTCTCTGAGGTGAAAGGGGTAACTGGAGGTCTCTCCCTTCCTGTGAGGAACCCAGTTCATTCCTCCCCTGAGCCCTCTGTGTTAATGGATTTATCATGGACTGTGTGATATACTGCTGCCTCACCCATGACTCAGCCATGTCTAGTGGAGCAGCCTGATTCTGACCAGTCTGGCTGCAGCAATGCACTGAGCAGGGATTATTACTCCCTTTTCTGGGATTATCACATTTAATTTACTTTTTTTTTTTTTACATTTAAATTATCATTTACATTTTCTATTATCCTTTTGGATCTACTTTTTTTCTTTCCTTTTTTTTTTTTTTTTTTTTTTTGTAAATTATTTTTGTCTTCTTCTGTGCAAGCTCAATTTTAAGTACATTACAAGATGCTGGCCCATTCCTTTGTTAGTGATCAGTGATCCCAGCAGTTTAGTATGCTTTCTGGGTTGGAGAAAATCCAAATAATCCCATGAAGTGGGAGAATAAAATTGATCAGCGTTCAGGTGGTTGAAATGGCCATGCTTCAGGAGTTAGGAGTGAGGGACACAGGTTGCAAAGGAAGCAATGGCACAGGCCTGTCTCCTGCCCAGGCAAGGGAACTGAGACACTGGCTGAAACAACAAAGAGGAAAAAAACACAAACCAAAGGAAGCCATAGGAAAAACGATTCCAGATAAGAAGTCAGCTTAGGATGGCAAGCCCAGCTCACTGAGGCTGGATCTGATAAGATCCTTTTTTTCCAGTAATTGTGTCTGACCTGATTCACTCACACATTTTTTGCAAATCTGGGTGCCACAGGGTGTTTCTGCCATGCAGGTGATGGAACCAGCTCATCTTCCCATGTTGAATTCCCACAAGACTCCAGGGCCTGTGTGCTGTGTCTGAGCCCACCTCTCTTTGAAGGTGTGCAGCCCCACACCCTAAGGATCTCCTCTTTCCTGCAGTGCAGTCTGCCTGCTGTGAGCCACATTACTTTGTAGTACATCAGGAATTAACTAAAAGCAAAAAAAGCTCTTTCATGAGAGCAATTTCCTTCCAAAGGTCTCATTCTGCAGTGAGGGTTAGCCCATTAGATATACCCTGTTTGTTCCCACTAAACAATCCATCACACCCTCATTCTGCATTTGTAGCAATCACCTAGAATTTCAGATTATTAACTAGAAGTTTGACAGACCCTGCCTTGATATTTTGTAGGCAAGCAACACGTTTTTTAACTGATGGGTATTCCTTTGAATGTACCTATTTATTAGAGTAGAATGATAAAATGCTAAAGTAATAGAAATCAAAGCTTTTGATTATGATATAGATTGATCTTTTCTTTGAAGGAACTATGGACCTTTATTAATGCAAGTATGAAATACTAAAATTTGTCCTAGTTTTCCCCAAAGAGTTTTGGGGACAGTGTGGTGTAGGGCCTACCAAGTTGCTGTTTCGTGTGCTTGTCCAAAGAAACTACTAAATAAAAATGACTGCTATTTTGGATAGAGATAATACTGCAATTGACAATCAGTGACTGACTTCAGGAGTTTTATGCCACGCTCAGCTGAATCAGTGCAGATGTTTGTGATTTTATTATTTTTTTTTTTTTTTTTTTTTTTTTTACAGAAAAAAACTTGCAAGGCAAAAAACTTAATACAGCTGTAACAGAACAGAAGTTAAAGCTGGAAAAGCACCATGGATTTCCCACTGACATTTTTTTGATAAATAATATTTTATGTTCAGAATTCAGAACTCTTTACTTCTAAAGTGGCTTGAGACATACTTTATGCTTCAGGGGAAAATATTTCAATCAGTCCCAAAGCTAGAAGGACACACTTTGAATTCCCCTGTTTAAATAATGTCAAAGTATTATTAGCTAAAGCCTTCTTACAACTGGATTAAGAGAACTCTGTTCCCACACCATGTTCACAAGTTTGACTTAGTTTATTTACAGATGGTTACCTAACAATGCTAAAAACATCAAATCAAAGGCTCCTCTTTTCTCCATACAATACTTTGCTTCTCCAAAACTGCTGTTCTCTTTTTTATGTGGAAATAAAAGGTTTTCTTCATACACTGTTAATAGATAATGATGTTGGACAAATCTCAGAATACAAAATAAATTTGGATACTATACAAAAGTCTGGAAAATGCAAACACAGAGAATATGTGACAATTGGAGCTTCAGGTGGCAACAAACTATTGCAGATTATTAGAAATATTTATTCTCACTGCAACAGAGCACTTGCACAAGTCCACTTCAGTCCAATCAGTAGGAAATTTAGATTGATAGAATAAACTGATAGGTAGATAGACTGACCAATCAATCTGTACCCTTAACCTGCCCAACAAATTTAACATAACAAAATGGGGTTCTCACAATTTAGAGGGCTGAATTAAGACACCTCCAGAGACCTGCTCCAGTAGATTGGTTTTAATTTTTGGAGAGTTAATAACATTTTGAAAGAGTTTCTAAAACATAACAAGGGACAATTGTGAACCACCCAGCTGCCTCCTCAGTGCTCAGCAATGCTGTAAACCAAATATAATCACCAGGCTTGGGATGTAAACCCTGAGAGTGCAGATCAGGAGAAAGCAGACGCCTGCTGAGGGCCCACCCCTTCCTAATGACATGCTGAAATATTTCTGTCTGGGTTGCCTCCTGCAATGTTCAGTACCAGCTGTACTGGGAATTGCAGGGAATTGAAGGTACAGTTGATTGAGATGGGTTTGGGCAAGTGGCTGCATTGTGCATTGCCTGCTGCTGCTGCATCTTCCCAGGATGGTTCCTCCCACACCTGCAGTTAGCTTCTAGAACTGCAATTATCAACTCATTAACTTCCTTAACTGCACCATCTAGGGCAGATACACAACAGCACACAACTAAAACCCCTGCCAAAACTTGCAAAACAACATCTCAGTCGTGGTTACCAACATTGCCATTGTCTCCTGACATTATGTGAATTGTAGCACACTGAATAGAAAATCAATACTGCAACTCTGAAATTCCAGAGGATGTGTTCGGGTATGGAAAGTACTAAGTGTAGATTTTGGGGACAAACCCCAGGTTTTTGTCCTGAATTCTTAAAGGGAAGCAGAAATTCTTAGAAATTTCTGTAATTAGATCAGGTATTCATTTAGTAAAGAATCAGATAATCAGCAGCTCTTAAGCCACACATGTACATAGAAGTGCCTGTAATACCTTCAAGTTTATTAAAGTCACAAATGAATTTGTAAAAATCTGACATCATAATCCTTACAGTAGTACTATTAATTACCTTTGTTATCATCAGCACTGAACTTCAGACCCTACATGGTGCATTTGAATAACAGCTTTCACTCATTTCTTGCTGAGAGTCTAGATGGAAAAAAATGTGATTTCCCTACTAAATGGAATGTCAGTTTTGGGACACCAAGTTCCACCTCATCTCCTATGTGGATGGAAACATAGATATTTAAGAGAAGAAAAACCAAACAGAAACTGATCTATATAAAATGCCACAGCACTACAATAGCCATTTATTTTATTTTGCACTAAACATTCACATTTTCTTCCTATATTCTCAGCCATATCTGTAAAATGTAATAGGAAAGATATTTTACTTGGGTGATAATGTTTTGATTCTGGCTTATGCAACAACTTTAGATGAAAATTTAGGCACATCCCCACAATTTTGTGAAGTTAACATCAGTGTGGAAGAGTTATATGACCATTTTTATCTTATATATTGGTTTTAGGCTTCATAGTATGAGGAAAAAGAAAGGGGAAAATTATTCTTACTTGCATGGAATATTAAAGATGCTTAGAATTCTGAACATTGCTTGCAATATGTTCGTTCAAATTCAAGTGTTTTACAGTTCTGGCTATAAAACAACAAAATTTATATCAACTTTCCATAATGATGGTATTATGGTTGTATTAGGGAGAAAAGAAATCTTAATATGCTTGGTTTGTAGTATTCTCAGAAAGCAATTAATGCTAATAGTCCAGCAGCATGTAAGATGGAACATTATAAATTCCATCCTGGGCTCCAGATTGCAGAGGCAAATTTTGAATTGATTTATAGTTTTTAAACCAGTATTTCATAAAACTGAGGTATCCAAAGCAGTCAGTTTAGATACAATTAATATGATCAGTATAATCAGGATAAACCTATGCCCTTCCCATGGAAATATGTGCTGATAAACAGAGAGGCTTCCTGGGAAAGAGCAGGTCTGGTTTTGACCTGTATCTTCTACCTTCACTTGGAACATGAGCTGTAATGGCCACAGCAGTCCATCCCATATTTGTAAATTGTGTATAGCTCCATTACAATACAGTTTCCCTCCAAACTTGGGTGTATTGTTCAGTTTTCCACAGCCTTACGTCCCCTGTCCAGTGATGGCAGAGCTAAGCAGTCTCTGCCACTGCAATGGTGTGGCTCTTATACCCAAAACCAAGATACCCAAAGACACTTTTGGAGCAGGAGTGTATGGACAAGTACCAGCCACAGTGCTAAAACTCTGTGAACACAAAATACAATTGTCAGCAGCAGTTGCTAAGTGACAGAGATTCCTTTGTGATACAAATAGTGTCCTAAAAAATTTACAGTGCCTCATCACTGCATTTTTTTTTTACCTTAAAAGAGTTTATCTTACTAACAGTGACATGCCAAGAGCTAAGGGCTTTTATCTGAATTGTAGACTGCAGTGCCATGTAATGATGCTGCTGAGTTAGGTTTAAGCTAGCTGGGGATTTGGTAAGGGAGCTGGCATTTGGGGAAGCTCCTGGGCTCTCTGCTGTGCAGGGAGGTATTAGTCAAACAAGGGAGAGGTCTGGAAGGCATTTTGTACCCCTTCAACAAATAGTTGGAAGTAAGTCTGCCACATGAAAATCTCTGATGGCAATGATGTCCTTTAATGAGGATAAAATTATTAGCAAAGGCAAAAACAAGAATGCACTTTGCAAGATTAACACTAGGGAAGAAAATAAAAAATGTTTTAGAACGTCTCAGTTTTGCCTATAGTCTTTAGGGGAAGACATTTGCTGCCCTACAGTCTCAGAGGTCATGTGCCTGTATATTTTTTTTTGCAAAATTATCAGTCATGTTACATTCTCTTGTGCCAACTTGTTATTTTCTGCAATTGTCTGCAGCCCATCAAAAAATCTTATTGTTAGAGCTGCATGAGAGGACCAAATTTTATTCAAAAGGTGAGGAATAGCAACAGTCTTTGGCGAGATGCAATGATTTTTAAGCCAGAGGTGAGATCATGCCTGCATGAGTTCTCAATGGGGAGATTAGTTTTAAAACACTAAAAAGGGATTTCAGAAATTTCTAAGTGCCACAAAACCTGCATTTGTGACTTATTTTACATCTTCATTACATCACTTGGACGTTAAAGGAAGCCTAGGCAGAATTCTGAGAAGCTGATTGTGCTTCCAGTTAATAACAGCAGGAACCAGTCCAAGGACAAACACCTAAATCATGTTGCTGCAAATTACACAGGGAGATCCTTCGGTGTCTGAGGGGTGTGTGCACACACTGAGAGCTATGGCACATTCCCCTCTTCCCTCTCCTCATTTCTGCCCCTCCATGGATGCTCACACACAGCCACTGCCATGCCCCTGCTGGTCCCACCCCAGTGTCCCCTTGGCTGCTGTGGCTCTTTCTCCCTCCCTGTTCTTGAGCTGTGGAGATACAAGAGGAGAGGCAGCCCTGAGGAGACTCCTCCTCACTGGTGTGTGGCTGGGACCACGAATCCCCAAGGGCTGCTCAGTGGGTGGAGAGGGGAACTCACAGCGCTGACTCTTCCCAGAGGTACAGATTGACAGTAATTCTGATCTACATCTGCTGCCTTTCTCCCTGAGCCCTTATGCACCTCATAAAGCTGTACTGGGAACACCCACAGAGCTCCCAAACCTACACAGAGACTTTTATCTTGTACACCTTAATTTCAGTGGTTTTCCCACTGTTTTAGAGAGCATAATCCACATGAGCAACTTGGAGCTATGGCTATGTAAACCCCTCTCCACCCTGAATATGATTTTCCCTCTCAGTGGCAGTTTTGTGAAGGCCAGCCCACAGTGAGAGCTCTGTATTTGTGTCAGATGTCTCCATCACACATCAAACCCTTGTGTCCCATATGATTTTACACCACACAAAAAACATGGATTTAAAAGCTCATGAACCCATCATGATGACTTCATGTTGATGATCTTTACTAAGTCACTTTCTGACATTGTCCCTTTCTGGAATGACACTGATCCTTTTTGTGAGGTGACTTGAGATCTGTGAATTAATATACGAGACTGGCTCATCAATCTCAGAAGCAGTATGAGAGTGGCTGTAGGCAAGGCAAGAGGCTTGTCTTTGCCCAAGAATAAGGTGAAAAGGAAAAAAAAAAACTTTTATGGATGCAGTTCCTGAAGCTTTCTAGAAGACTGCATGCCACAAGTCCTCTGAGGAATGTTTCCATTTCCTTCTTAGTGAATTGCTTTTTTAATTGTGTAAACAAAGCTTTAGCCTTATTTTAACATATGTTTGCACCAGAAGTATTTCAAAGAACCAAGCAAGGTGTCCCTGTGGGTGCTGGTGAGGCTGCCATGGGCAAGCCAGGCTAAGGAGCACTGACCTTGGCTTTCCACTCGTGCCTAGTGACAGGATAACATGAGGGGGTACCCCACATCTGGAGGAAGGACTAAATTTGCTGCCATATACCAGTCTTGATTTGAAGGGGGGGAGCACACAAACCAAAACCTTATTTCAGAGAAAAATAATTCAAGAAAAAACACCATTATACTTATTTTTTTTTCTTTTTTGAGAAAAACATTAAGAGTTGTTAATTTTGTCAAACCATTTCATTTGGATTTATTGTGGTTATTCACACTGAGAGTTAATTATACATATATACTCTTAAGCAGGCCATAACCTTCAAGTTGTAGAAATAAAAACATGCCTGCAGAGAACAGCTGAATAGTCATGTTATGGAATTTTACATTTCAGGTTTTGCTCTGTCCAGAAATCTCTAAATATACCTTTTACAACAACATGTTTCCTTTTTTCAGATTGTCAAAATCCAAAAGAGCTGAAAAATCTCCTTATCCACTTCAATGGAAATATTATGAAAATCAAGTTGCTTCTGTCCTGGCATTCTTTCTAATAATAATGTAAGCTGACTCATCTTTAAGGCTAAAGTAGTATTCCCAAGAAGTTTCATCTAGTATGTTCAGGAAAAAAAAAGAAAAAACTGAGACCTAAAATTCAATATTTTTGCATAAAAAGCAAGAAGTAATAGTGATGAAACCATATTGGCTGAAAGATATGAAAAGAAATGAGAATATTTTTTACTATAAAATGTTAATTTCAGCAGTGATGAAGCATTTTGAGGAAACTGATATCCATAATCAGCCACAAAATATAGGCATTGAAGCTCCAGCTGACCTGATTCAGAGAACTCAACACAGAGCACAGGGAATTATCCAGACTCCCCATTTTTCTCTTTTGCACAGATATATGAGGTGGTTTAGCTGAGTAATAGGCAAGGAAGGATGTCTTCTTCTGAAAATGGAAATTTCAAAATAATTATTTCCACTTAATAATGCACGCAGGCAGAGCACGACACAGAGCAGAAGGCTGGTGGGTACTTTCAAAAGCTCTTGATCTGCTGATCACTGCTCTTTTGAGAGGACAACATGTCCCTGAACAGCAACACCCAGAAATGACCTCCAGTGCTTCTGAAAATCTAAGGAGGATGGCAATTATAGTAATGTCCTGAATTGTCTTTATTTTGTAGTGGTATGACAGAGTAAAGACAAAGCTTGTAGGTACAGATTATATCCCTTATAGTATTAGTTTGCATAACTGTAAAAAAGCAGATGAATTTTCAGCCAATACAGAAGAAAGAGTATTACAGAAAAGTGAAATAGGAGAAATAACTGGCAGGCCAAAAATATTTTTTCAGACATTGCCTTAAAAATAAACAGTAGGAATTAAAGTTTTTCAAGTAATCTTTTCCGTAATGGAAGGAATTTCTCATCATGGTTTAGGACTGATATGCCCCAGAGAATTCCATATGTCATCTTTTACCAACTACCAAGAATGTGGACATTATTGATATAAGCCTCTGTTCTCAGCCACATCTGTTGCAGTTTGCATATGAAGAAATATTTTTTTAAGATTAGACTTTCATGGTGATATTCAGCATTATTCCATCAGAAATGAGAATAAAGGGATAAAATGTATTTTAAATAATGTATTATATTTCACTAGATTAAAAACTACTTTTTACTTCAAGCAATATGTGTTCTGTTCATAATAAATATCAAAAGTTTAATTCATCTCTGTCAGTTAGTTGGATATCCAGAATGTTCAAGGAGCAGAAAATGGACAGGTTTGTTTTGTTTTTTCATTAAAAAAGAAAATTACCAGATTTATTGCCCAAAAGAAATACTACAGCAAGCTAATAAATACAACCTCATGTTTCTGCTAAATACTACAGACTGTATTTTATTCCTTTGGTAATTTAACAGATTAAATGGAAATAATATTTTGGTACATTATTCAGTAGAAAACTTCAGTAAAAAATAGCATTTCCACTGAAATCAAGAAGAGATTTTCCAGTGTAATGAATGTGCAAAGTAACCTGCTCAGCTGCAGGGAGGCGCTGACAGATTTCTCAGAGTCACTTTTCTTTCTGGGCCACAAGTCCAGTGAAACTATTTTCTTATTCACTTCCTGCCTGCATATACTTAGTTTGTGCTTATTCCCCAGTCAGATTTCATTTCCAAGAGCTCAATATGCTTCAAAGTATGTAGTCCAAAGGCAAAGATGTGTGTTGTGAAATTAAGGTACTTGAAACTGGCTGTGGGCCTGGCCTTTTGAATACATCATGTATGTATTAAGAGCTTTCACTGTAATTCAGAGTAAATAACAGTGTCTGAAAGAATGAGATGGAATCAGCCACAGTGGACATAAACTCTAGAAATAGCTTCAGCTTATTCATTACTCTTTCATATCACATCCCAATCCAGATATACTTCCATTTAGCTTTGGTCAGAGCAGCATTTTTTTCCATTCTTGATGGAATCTGGTTTATTACAGCACTTGACCTCTCTTCCTTCTCAGGAGATGCTTAATTCTTGATACAAGGATGGAAATGCTTACCCACTTGGGGCACGCAAAGCTGACTTCTATTCCAAAATGTGATTTATAAAGTGAGAACCCTGGTTAAATGGGAGTTTTTAGGGGCAGGGAGGTAGGCAGGTGAAGTTTGGATATGGCAAAGCTATTAAAGCAATGCTACCAACAGAATGTCCCACAAAAAACCCCAACAGATTGAAAGATCATAGGCTGACTGTGATCTTTCATGAATGTAATCAGATGTGTGCTCCTGCTGCAAATCCACTTTAAAATACATTTAAGAGCATGTTTTATATGCAATTCTGAATGCTTTTCTAAATCAGGGCATTTTCTTCCCCAGTTTCCTAAGATGGTATTTAATTACGTGAAATGTTTCCCATTTATTCACTAAAAGCTCATAGCTGCAGTGGAATGGTGGGATTTGCTACTGCTCCCAATCCAGTTGTTCATTCAACTCACTGAGAACCAGATTCTGCCTGCCACTCACACAGGAGTGGGATGGAGGGTGGAGATGGGAGCAGGGAGAGGAGGGTTGCCCAGTCAAGACTCGTGTTGTAGAAAACAGGCAACCTAAATACAGGAAGAAAACATTTAATTCTGCTCCTCAAACTTGCAGGTCAATGAAATGGGTGGTAGCTGAGCTGAGGCCAGATCACCATGGCTGAGCAGCAGCAAGCAAATCAAAATCTAAATGCTTTAGATTTTTAGCCGCTGTAGACACTCTATTAAAATATTCCTTTCCCATGTAAGAAAATAATACTTGGATCTGGGGGAAAAAAAAAAAAGAAAAGCATGCTCATTTAATTTGTGCTTCCTTGCATTTGGTGAGGTACAATTACACTGAAAGATCAATTTCACCTTCATTTTTAGTGATTTTCTGACTGATTCCTGCACAGCCTACATGCACAGAGCAGCTCCAGAGAATGTTTACCCCACTGTGGAACCTGTAGCAAGCTGACAGTGCACATACAAACTACTGACATTTCAATAAAAGTTGCATTTGCAAAACAGACAGGATAAAGAGAAAAAGAGCTGCCCTTAACAATTTGCCCCAGCACAAACACACACAATTCGAATTAATTAAAAATGAACGATCAGGTCATTTTGATGCCTAGGATCCATTATAGGACCTGACACATCTTACACGTCCTGTAGCCAAAGCTTAAGGGCTTCAGTTTGCTGCTATTATTGACAAGCAGCAAATATTAGTATCTGTGCAGGAGGTCACTGAAAGCACGGTGTGCCTCAGGGCTGGGTGTGTAAAGCACTCAGGCAGGGCACGGGCTGACACCACCTCCCACCATTAAGAGGCAGGGAAGAGATGTCATTTACCATGTGAGCACATTTAAGGCTCTCTTACTGTCAGCCTTAAGCTTCAGATGATTTTATTAAGCTTTCCTCTTTGTAAAAAATATTTTTACTTGTGGGATTAAAGGAGCACTATCTCCTTTATGTTACATTCTTACATCTTAATGTTGTTCTTTGTACCTCTTTAAATGTGTTCAGCCTCTCACAGATGAGATGCTTGTACACTGATCCCCATCCTGATCTATCCAACATCCAAGTACAACCCAGCACAACCCAGCATGGGCTCAGTGTTATAAATAAGGGACCAGATTATCGATTTAACAATTATCCATTTA